>JANAVB010038615.1:10983089-11113373 GCA_029216955.1 Iris pallida | reverse complement strand
TAGTTTATGCAGAGCTCAATGGCTATATTACTATCATTTGGTCAAATGACTCCTTACATTCAAGCTCCTAGCCTTCTCCAATCTTTTAAATACATCAGTTTGGTAACCATCAAAATAACTCCTACGTGTCTCTTTGGATTCTATATTATATTGGGTAAAATTACTTGAGTTGTTCCTAAGAGTGGAATTTTTTAGTTTTCTCAAACTTTCTTCCCTTCTTTTTTTAAAAATGAAAAATCACAGACTTGTCAATCTATTGCCATGACCATCATTGGCATCCTTACCATGGAATCTGCTTTATGAATCCATTTTGCACAATCATCGTAATCAGGATAACAGCCAGTGTTATAGAAGATTATTGCAATCCTTTTTACAACCTTCTCCATGTTATCTTAGTTCCTTTCCTCACTTCTCGACCCTGTTACCTTCGTGCGAACTCAGAAATTTCCTATCAATGCCTATTCATCTCTATTTGGAAACTGCTCATAGATCCGTGGATGTTTGCCACCACAGTTTCACTTTTTTTTTTTTGCAGCTTCAGTTCTATCAAAAGCTTGTACACTTCCAGCACTTTCTGTAATATGCAGCTGTTTGAACTTTTATGTGATTCTGTTAAAATTGCATGTCCCCATCCATTAGCATAGAAACTCAAAGTAAATTATATGTATTTGTATAGGTCTAATTATTTCCCCTGATTCTTTAAAGTTGGAGCCTTTCATCATAGATAGTCAAGCATACATTACTCATCTGATCAATTAACAGTGTCATTTCCAAATAGTATGCTCGTCATGTCCCTTCACGAATACTATAATATTTGTTATTGTAGAGAGAGTACGGCTTAATGCTAACATGTGTTGTGTGATTTTGTAACTTCACTTTTCTGCCAGAACCACAGTTAATGCTCCATACAACCATCATATATGTCAGTGAATTCACACTTAACCTTCTACATGCCTTCGATGAAAACCTTTATCCCAATTCTTTTGGGTCTGCTGTTTGAATCCTTCTCTTCCATTCAGCTCCAGGCCATGTCCTCTTTAACACTAACAAAGACCATATCCTTCTGTACTTCCTTCTTGATGCACACTTAACCTGTACTTCCTTTTTTTTATGCTCACCAAATCATATCTTGGCGTATGTCGCAAGCATGCTTAGGTTCTTTTTACCTCTCCCGGGTTGCTTATAAATTTTGTAGTTGCATGTTTCTCTACTTTCTTTCCCTGGAATATACCCAAAAAGTTCTTAACCATGATAATTGCTGCAATTGTTCAAGAATTTTCTATACATACATGGTAGCTACTGTCACGCCCCGATTCGGGGCACTACCGCCACAATGTCATTAGATTATGTTTCTTTTTGAGATTAAAAAAAAAAAATCTTGCATGTTAGTTCTTTCTGGACTCGTAAACAAGGATCCTGTCAGATTTATAAGACATTTGTTTATCAATTTTTCCTTTCATCTTCACCCTCCAGTTTCCTCTTTCATGTAATATAAAAGAGAATACAGAGAAGTTTGTATTTTTGGAGGCTGCGCTCTAGAATTACTATGCTCTCTCTATGAAGTGTTTTCATGGCATCATGGTTATGTGTTGTTTAACATGTAAAAGCAATTTTTTATGTTTTTATTTAATTTGAGCAACTGTAGGTTCTCTAAGTTTGGTTGTGACAAGAGAAATAACATAATTGTAATTGTTAATCATGAACGTTGTCCATTTAGCGATAATCTGATTAAACCTTCTCCACAATCTTGGGACTGTATTCACCTTCAAATCCTGTTCAACACGTATTAACATTATACTTTCTCGATATTCATGTCAGACATGGTCCACGTAGTTCTAGGTTTTAGAGGGATGAAAAATGGCTGAAAGTGATTTGACCTGGTAACACAACAGCCAAACTAGGATGTAACTGTACAGCAGATCATTACCATCCAATCCTTCACCTATTAAATGGGGTCAGCTATGGAGCACGACAGCTCCATAAAGAATTAGCTGATGTTCATGATGAGTGTTAACCTAATGACAATGTCAATCTCCATCTTGATGCCAAATTTCAAGACAATGTAGCTATTTGTAAGGCAAGTTAGCAAGGAGGTTTACTTACCTTTTTGGTCATATAATTTAAGCTTATGCAACCACTGAGTACCTTGCAACTTTCCATGGACTAGAAAAGAGTGTCGACCAAGAGGTAAGTTGAGACGATTTTGCCATGGGAAATTGCATTCATCTCCATAGCACATAAAAGCAAAATAGCTATACTTAATGACATTCCTAAAATATGAATAAATTGCATAAATATAGATATTAATACATATAGTGTGTTATAGATATGTCTTCATGTCTATATAATTGAATCTATGCCTAACCTGTATCTTGACTTACTAAAAATGTTGTATTCCAAATCCTTCACATTGGATATACACTAGGTAATCTATTACTTTAAGCTATATATGTCTACACATATTACACATGCATATATGGTATTCAACATTAGGTCTATAATCATGGCATTTCAAATGGTTATATAAACTTATATATTACAACACAATATGCTAACATATATAATATACATACATAGCTAAGTTAACTGTATTCATAAATACTTATTTAAGAGGCTATGTGTGTGTATGTGAACATGGCAAAGGGGCAAGTGAGGGTTAAATGGGCATACATAGTGTATACATATCAAAGAGTGTCAAAGTGTAAGTGAACAAAGTGTCAAGTGTGATAGTGTCAACATAGTGTAAGGAGCGGAACAGACGTATCTTTGGGGCTTGACTACCCCCCTATTGGAATTCTACATAATATATAATTCGATGTATCTGTAATGGCCCCATAATATTAGTATTTGGGGCATGGAGAGTTGTGATGTTGTACTTTAATACCTTTTCCGCTATATGCGAGGAATAAATTCACCCTTATTCCAAAAAAAATATATATATATATATCCTCTGTATCCGAATTTGTGTTAGTGGGTATGCAAGCTAGTGTACAATTATTCCTATGCAGGGGTTAGAAAGGGAAATATTATTGTGATTTGAAGAGATAAATACAAATGTATAATCTGTTCATGTTTGTCATTTTGGTTATTTTTTACCCTTCTAAACACCAAATCCAGACAAAGATACAAGAGACTCTTTTCACTAGGGTGTTCCGTGCCACGAGGCTCCCACTTACGCAGGATATGAGAGGGTCAATATGTATACAACCTTATTCCCATATACATGGATAGGTTGTTTCTGTGACTGTTTTGACTGAAGAAACTTTAACTATGGCACCTGTTCACAACAAAACATTAAACTGTTGTAGTGCATTACCACAAGGTCCTGATTTTTATAATTCAACATAGATACAACTAGTACAGTATATAGTAATAATTTTCCTACAACAGATGAAAGTTCTATTATGTAAGTAATTCCTCTAGAAATCTATAAATGAATGCGAACATCAAATTAACTAATTTCTCTGTTTTTTTTTCTTTGTCCAGAACTTTCATTGCAGGCATGGGAAGGCTTATCTCTTCAATAAGGTGTAAGTTTCTTGTTTCGTTCACTTCAGATCCTATTCCAAGAAGTTGTAAAGACTGGTATTATGTATACATATTCGATTGTGAAGTTTCTGTGATGTCGTTCTTCGTTATCCAAACACATAAAATTTACATATTCTGGAAGTTCGTAGTTTAATTGTAGAATGTTTTTATAAAAAAAATTCGCCCTACATGGTTGTGTTTAAAAGAAAGATGTCATAACATTATACAACAACAACAAAGTCTTTATCCCAAATTTATGGGGCAAGACATCATAGGATGATATAGATATATATATATATATATATATAATATATATATATATATATATATAATATATAGATATATATATTTTATTTTTTTTTTTTGGAAAAAGGGTAAATTTTATTCCATCATCTCAATAAGGTTACAACATAGTGATACAAGCCCAACTCAGGGGGACATTACTAGTACATCCGACTCAATGTTATGAAGTATGCCCACCACTGGGGTGGATAGTCCCTCATAAATGCGCCGGTTCCTCTCCCTCCAGACATGCCAAACTGACGCAGCAAGTCTCAATCTAGCATGCCTAGCCCAGCTTGCTCCTTGCCCCTGCAATCACCAATCCACTTAAGGATTTCTCTGAAGTCCCGCTCCCTGCCAACCCCTCCCAAGTGTCTCCGGCACTGCTCTGCCCAGATGCTCCATGCCACATGGCACTGAAAGAACAGGTGCCCAATAGATTCAGGCTCTGTCTCACACAAAACACACTCAGGCTCAGGAACAGAAACCCCGAACCGAAGCAATCTGTCCCGAGTAAGCAACCGGCCCAGCACCAGTTTGTATGCAGACAATTGCATCTTCCTGGCGAGCCCCTTCCCCAGACAAAGTCGTACTCCTCAATATCATCGAAGGGGGCGGACAAGGTCGTAGCAGCTGCTAAATCTGAACTCCCCAGCACCCTCCGAGCGGCCGGGAGGGGCCCACATCCAGACATCAGACAGTGCCGTAGGAGTGATCTGCACCTGTCTGATCTCCTCAACTAACGCAGCAGTGAATCGATACTCCTCAGGCCTCCAGATCCCACCACGTATGATGTGCCTACACGTCAGACCTCTGTATGCCACGCCGTCCCTCTGGGGCCCCAGAATCTCCAGGAGAGACTGACTTGAGATCCACGGATCGAGCCATAGATCCGTCTCCCTCCCTCCCTCATCCTCCTCCGCAAAACCGTCCGAAGAACAGGACGAGTCCTCAGGATATGCTTGAAAGACACAGAGAAGTTGTTGTCAATTTCACATACCCAGAAGTTTCTGCCCCTGAGATACCGACTAGTCATCCAGGCCGACCATAGAGAAACCCTGAAGGAACCTCCATGCCAGCTTGATCCCCGCCGCCTCCCTGACAGAAACAAGTGATCGCAGACCCACACCTCCCTCTTTCCTAGGCCGACAGAGCTGCTCCCAGGAGATGGCGTGTATCCCCCCATGCCAAATGAACTTGGCACATATGCTCTCAATCTTTCTGATAGTAGCCAGAGGCACCATAATCGATTGGAGCCAGAACAGAGCAATAGCAGAAATGACTGAGCGAACCAGCTCAATACGCCCTCCAAACGAAAGGCCAGCCGCCTGCCAGCCCTCAACCCTCCTCTGTGCAAAATCCACCAGACTCTGACAGTCACGGTCCTTCGCGTAGTTGACGGAAAGGGGCACCCCCAGATATTTCACCGGGAGGTCCCCCATTTCCACCCAAGCTCCAAGGCCCGCTCCTTCAAAGTGCAAGAGTGCTGAAGTAGACTTTGCTTTTGTCCCTGTTTAACCGAAGGCCCGATAGCTGTCCGAACTCCTCCATCACTGCCGCAAGCTCCCTCATCCCACGCATGGAAGGCCTCAACAGGACCAAAAGATCATCAGCATAGATGAGATGAGAGACCACCGGGGAGACCCTGCTGTATATCGGTACAATCCTCTCCCGATGCACCGCGATGTCCATCAAACATGTGAAATACTCCATCACAAGGGTGAATAGGTAGGGGGAGAGCGGGTCCCCCTGCCGAAGCCCCCTGCTGCTACCAAAGAACCCGTAAGGGATACCCTGGATGAGAACCGAGAAAGTAGGAGAGGTGATGCACTCTCTGACTCTATCCACCCAAGTCTCGGAGAAGCCCATCGCAGCCATCAAATGACAGAGGAAGTCCCTGTTGACAGTGTTATATGCTTTCCTCAGGTCGAGCTTCACACATGCCTTCATCCCTCCAGGCTGTGGAACTCCCGAATCAGCTCATGAGCCAGCAGGCTATGCTCCGCAATAGACCGCCCCTTAATGAAGGCCGCCTGATTCCGAGACACCAGACCCTGCATAGCATCCTCCATCCTCCTGCACATAAGATGAGTAATTATTTTATACAAATAATTACAGCAAGCAATCGGTCGAAAGTCAGCAAGAGATGTCGCCCCCTCCTTCTTGGGCACAAGTGTCAGGAAGGTGTGGTTCAGCTCCTTCAGGAGCTTGCCCGTATCAAAGAACTCCTGAACAGCCTCAAGGACCGGGGCCTTGAGGGTATTCCAATGGCGTTTGTAGAAACCACTGGAGAACCCATCCGGCCCAGGAGCCTTGGAAGCATCAGCCTGCATCACAATCGTCTCCACCTCCGCCATCCGGATAGGGGCCATAAGAAGACTATTGCCGTACTCCGTAATCAACGTCTTCGTAATCAGCTGCGGGAAAACCGAGGGATAGTCTGTCTGATGATATAGCTCAGAGTAGAACTGGACAGCCTCCTCCTGGATAGCAACCTGGTCAGTCACAAGGTGCCCGTCCCTGCCAATCAGTCTCTGGATACGGTTCCGGTGCTGACGCGCCCGGATGACATCGTAGAAGAATTTGGTGCAACGGTCCCCATCCTTGAGCCAGGAGCATTTGGCCCGTTGGGCCGCACTAATCTCCTGCTGAAGCCTCAAGGTGTTGACCTCTGCAGCCAAACTCTTCTCTCTAGCCGCCATCTCCCCACTCATCATGTCGCCCTGAAGCTCTGCCTGCAGGTCTCTCAACTCCGCCTCCTTCTCCTGAAGGGAGGTCCGGGGAAGAGCCCTCACCCAGTCTCGGATGGCGCGTTTGGCGTTTTTCAGCCTGTGGACCATACAAAACTGGGCAGTGCCGACCGCCTCCTGGCCAAGTCCTCCCGCCACCGTCTCCTCATAGCCAGCCGATAGGAACCAACTGTTGTCATACCGGAAAGGACGGGCTCTCCATCTGGGACTCTCCACGAAGCGCACCAGGATCGGCGAGTGGTCACTGGTCCCCGGGAGCCCCTCAGCCACAGAAGAGGGGAATAGGCGGAACCAATCACTATTCCCCAAAGCCCGATCCAGCTGGCATGCCACCCTGCTCACCTCCGCCTTGTTGTGCCAAGTCCATATGTGTCCTATCCTCTCCAGGTCCCTGAGCCCTGACTGGAGAAGGCAAGACTGAAAGTCTGAAAGAATCTGGTCCGGCACCGGCCTCCCCCAGCTTCTCTCTCCGGTATAGCGTAGCATTGAAGTCTCCCATAATAAGAAGAGGGAGATGTCGATGCCTCGCTAATGAACTCAGCCTGATGATGTCCTGCCACAAGGTCTCACGACGCCTCCTGTCATTGTGCCCGTAGACGGCACCCAGTAAGAAGTGGAACCCCCCCTTGTTGGTGAAGGAGATAGCCACCAGCTGGTCAGACATGAAAACCTCCTCACCCTCCCAACTAGCTCCATTCCATCTAACCCAGATCCTCGCCATATCACAGAGACCAAGGTTGTGGAGCTGTACCCAGTCCGTAGGGGTTCTACGGGACAGAGTTTTCGCCCCCCTGATCTTAGTCTCAAGTAATATCGAGATTTCACACTGTTCCTTCCTCAGCACTTCACTAATCTCCCGCCATCTCCCCAGAGAAACCCCCCCCGGACATTCCAGGCAAGGGCCGACATCTAAACCACGGGTGGGGTCCCCTGAACATCCTCGGGAGGGGCACCCGGGGAGAGTGCAACCTCCATATCTCTAGTATCCTCATCTCTATCTCCCTGTAAAAGGAGGGGGGCCGTGGCCTCGTGTGGGTCCCCCTGTGGGGGAGGCTGTGCTAGTACTGCCACCCATTTAGGGTTGACCTGCCACACTCTCTCTGTCCCACCCTGTCCGCTGTCCTCACCATGTGCCTCCGTAGCCTGGCGCTTCCGACTGTACACCTGAAGAGCAAGCGCGTCTTTATCTCCCTGTCGCCTGTCCTCCTGCCCCATACTCCTGGTGGTCATGGTCCTCGTCCCCACATACTCCACCAACGCTCCAGCAAGATCCTCCGTCGGGGACCCCTCACCTTCCCCCGAGATGGGGAAGAGTCTGCCTCCATATCATCCATCACGCCCACCTGGTCCACAGCGGGGAGTCATCTGCACCACCTGCCACCTGCAAGCCTCCTCCGGCACCACCGCAGAAGCTCCCCCACGTCTACACGCACTCGGGAGGTGCCCGAAGCAGGCACATGCCGGACATCTGGGGGGAACCCATTCATACTCCACCCTCTGCATAGCAAACTGGCCAGAAGGTGTCCTGTACTTCAACTGCTCAGGCAGGTCCAATCGGGCATCAATCTCACAAACACCCTGCATACATCAGTCTGGATCGGAAAGTGGTGGCATCATCTGCCTTAATCGGCTTGCCAATGAGGCTGGCAAGTCTCATAAGAAGTGGGACACTCCAGAAGCGTACCGGGAACTCAGGGAACCGAACCCACACTGGCACAGCATTAAGCACCTCCTTCTCGCACCGCAAGTCGGGGGTCCATTGCTTCAGAATGATGAGGCGGCCGTCAAATGTCCATGGCCCTCCCTGGAGTATCCGAGTCACATCTTCCGCCAACCCAAATTTAACGAAGTAGAAGCCGTTCTCCTTGGAGAAGAACTCCATGCTCCCCTTCGGCCGCCAGACTCTGTCCGCATATCCTCTGATCTGTCCGTATAAGGGCTTGCTCCCCAACACGTATAGCACTAACGTGTTCTCCCAGAAGCCGTCACCTTCGCCACTTCGTCGGCTGGGAAGTCAGCGCAGAGCTCGCCCCCAATCGCCATAGGAGCAACGTACTCCATCGATGCCGGCGTCTTGGCGACCCCCACCTTGCATGCATCCGCCCAGGATACAGGCCGCGGGCCCGAACTCCGAGGTGGGGTCGTCTGAGGTGGCCTGGCACTCGTGCTCGCAGCAGTAACTCTCCCTCCGATAACTGGGACAGCCGTCCCCGTCACCCCTTTCGCACGAGGCCGCCACGCAATCCTGGCTTGGCCCTCCCGATCCCCCGAGTGTGCCTGTCCCCCCGATGGACCCGCTCTCCTGGCTATCCCCGCCCTCCTGTCTGATCCCTGCGTATAAGTTATGCCTCTCCTAGCCTCAGGGAACTGCGATCTTTGCCCTCCTCCGCGTCTAACCCTCCGATTCTGGACCGTAGTCCAAGCTCCCTCCTCATCCTCCAATCCCGACGATGTTCTTGGGCGGTGAACACCATCGGGGACCCCTCGGGTGCCACCGCCGTCGAACACCCAGCCGAAACCTTGCCCGGGAGGCGAATCCCCGCCGCAGCCCGCCCCGGCCACCCCCCCCCCCCCCCCCCCCCCGCCTGGGAGGGGTCGCCGGCCGCCGCCCGGCCCCCGGGGAGGGTCGCCGGACCTCCCCGGTCCGCTGCTGTCCTCCCGCGCACCCGCGGACGTGGCCAGCAGCTGCTGCGCCGTTCGCCGGCGACCCGCCGCCGCCGACCGCCCCTGGCCGGTCGCCCCCGGCCGCCCCGGCCACCCCCTTGCCTTTCCCCCGGTCCGGGGGGCGGTTGGCAGCCTCCACGACGCGAATGGTCGATGCCCTAGCAGAGCTAGGGTTTCCTGTAGCCGCCATTATATATATTTTGTTATATATATATATATATTATATATTATAATATATATTATATATATATATATATATATATATTGGTTAAGAGATGCCTGCGGCCCAAGTGGTCGAGAGTTCGAGTCTCAGTGGAGGCGAGTTCGCCACAATTACCCATTGCTTCAAAAATAATATATATATATATATAATATATATATATATATTTGCGTATGTGTGTATTGTCAAGACTTGGTAGCTTCAAGTGGCTGCTAGAGTGGAGACACACGCACGCACACACACATATATATATAGGATAATGAGGGCTGTGCACAACTCTTTTTATAATAAGACTTAATCTAGCTCCTTTGCCTATTTGCAAAGAAACACCCACGCAATGTAAATTTACAATTTACCTGCATATTAATCTATTCTGACAATCAGGCTACTTTTCTAATTTGCATTGGATTGTATTATTATCTTATTAGAATCAGAAAAGGATCCAAGCAACAAAAATTTAAGATTTCATAACATCTTAATCTAATATCACAGTCCATGGCATTTCATTTGTATGTGCCACCAGGTTATTCTTCATGTCTATGGAGGCTTAGTGCAGCTCAGTCGCAACCATAGTGAGAGTTTTCATGCGTAAAACTTTCATAAATAAGACCTTCAACTGTCTATTTATAGCACATTCGTGGGGTATGGCTTCTTGGATACTGTATATGTTGGTTGGTCCATTTGATTCCAGCATCTCCTGAAGTTACATGAAGTTCGTCAACAGATTGTAATATTTTTTCCAGAAAATTCACATTTTCCATTGCATAGCCAAAAAGAGAATGTATTGAAGGTTTGTGTTTTAATTTAGTCATGGGAACTTGTTACAGTTTGAATCAGGAGTGACATACTCGAGAGAAGAATACTCTGATGGGCACAAATATAGTAGTCTTTTCTTCGTCAAGCCATATCTAATACTCTAATGAGCCTGTCGCAGGGATTTCATTAATGTATATATATGGTTCTTGCTTGACAGTGTGAACGTCACAGTTGGAGTGAATGAAGAGCGGATAATGATGACAGGGATGCACACAGTTGCTGATATATTCTGTGCTGGTTGTGGATCGATTGTCGGATGGAAATATGTAAGCTCCATCCTTGCAAGTGTTTTTTCTAGCATTCTCGTCTTGTGACTGCTATTCATCAAACCTGGTGCCTTCCTTCTTATAGGAGGTGGCCCATGAAAAGAGTCAGAAATACAAGGAAGGAAAATTCATTCTTGAGAGGTGCGATCTTACTTGTTAATTGGCTTTTAATTTTTAATTGGATTAAAATAACGTTATCGATATTCTAATAAGAATGGCTATGAAACAACTTAGAAGAATAAGTGATGGGCAGGTAGTATGCATTATATTAAAGAAGCATTGACGTGGGCAAAACTCTTGAGCAGGTTTAAAGTTACAGGACCTGATGGAAGCCATTACTGGCTAAACCATGAAGCTCAGGTCGGCGTAAGTGATGCTGATGATGCTTGATTTGCTTGGATAAATGATGATGGCATAACTGTATATTTATCTTCTCATCATTGATCTTGTCTAATGTGAAATGTTGACAGATGATTTATTCTCTAGTACTTGAATAGTTGACATGCTAACTTGTAATAAAACTTTTTCTCTTTTGTCCCTTGCATAACATTTTGAACCTGGATGAGTAGTTAAATTTTAGCATATAGTAGACTGGGAATGGAAAATATCAAGATGACGGCAGCACAGTAATATACCCCAGCATGTTGTAAGGTGAAGGTGATATATACATCCCAATGTCCATAACTTGGGATGTGAATTATTAAGGATATTTGGTTCCAAGTCTGGCAATTTTGATTTTGACTGCATATATAAAATTGTTATGTGATAGTTGTCGCTCTGTTCTATATGAAAACTGTCAGAAAACAGCAAAAATCAAGCAGCTAAAAACTCGATTGCATTGTAAAAGTGTTGGTGTATTATGTTTACTCTGCATATAAGCATTTCATGTTGCCCACCCTGTGGATGGGCTGCATCTCTTGTTAGGATGGAAGAACTCGCAACTTTCTGGAAACTGCATTCCTGCACCTACTTATGAAATGCAAAGGAAGCATGGTTATCAACAAATGAGTAACGAAACGTGTTTTTGAGTATCCTGAATTTTAATTAATTTTTAAATTTCAGATATGTATTGGGTACATGTATGATATATAGTGATACGTATCTTTGAATAAAAATAAAAAGGCCCGCAATCTATTACGCAATCCAAATCCTTTAAACTAAATTAAACCAAAAAGCAAGAATTCAACAGAAATTTGGTAGAGCTTTTTGACATTTGCCCAGAGTTGTGTACAAAAATATAAACGTATGGATAGATACATACATACATTCGTATGTAGGTATCAATATCCTGAAATTTTCAAAATTTGTGTATCGTATATTCTGTATCATGTTGCGTGTACACGTAGATGACATGCAACAACTTGCCAAATCTTGCAATGTATTCTTTTGGCAATTTTTGTTAAGTGTTGTGAGTCTTAGATGGCTCCTATGTGGCATGAGCCACAAGACAATGTCTTGTTTATGTGGCAAAACTATATCTCAAAAGACAATGAGATAGAAAAACTCTCTCCAATGCAAGAGTATTGATGAGACAATAAAAAATATTTTTTTTAACTTCCAAGGCAACTCCTCCACTTCTTCAACTTTTTTATAAATATTTCTATTCATAATTGATAATGTGGAGACAGTCATTGTGAAGTGTATTGTCTAGATCTAGACAACCAACTTCACATTCTCCTTGCCATGTCATTACCATGTCAACTTCATGTTTTATTTACATTTAGGCCTCGTTTGGTTCGCGGAATGGAAGGAAAAGGAAATCAATTCCTTGTCATTTCCTTTCCTTTGGGAAACTTTAATTCCTATTGATTTTCCTTTCCGATGTTTGGCAATGCCAAGGAATTTGGAAAGGAAAGTGAATACTTTAATGTGGGAAAGTGATTCCTTCCTTGGATGGATGGAATCACTTTCCCCCCTAATTTCCCTTCCATTGGGAATCACTTTCCTTTCCTCCTCAATTCCTTGGGCACCCAAACATAGGAAAGTAATCACTTTCCTTTTCCAACCAGGAGATTCCGCGAACCAAACGACGCCTTACATTGGAGAAGAATTTTTGGAATGAAAGTTTGTCATTCCTATGTGGCAACCATTTTTTCTAAACTCACAATAGGATTGGAGATGCTCTAAGCGATATTGTGGTTTTGCCCACAACTGAGGTAGCTGTACAATAAATGTTGCATGTATTCTCATTCACACAACCAAATCACCCCCACTTAAAATACTTAAAATGATGAAAATTGATTCCTTCTAGTGACTACTAACTACATTGTTACTAAAAGAAATCTCAATCTGTTGTATTCCAATGTGCAACTCAGAAGATTGTCACAGAGGGGCTTTATAGTTGCATTTGAGTAGTAAGTGCATCAATCAAAAAGTTGCTGCAAACCACAACCATATCACGGCCACTATGAAATATGAGTCACACGGGTTCGTCATGTCTGCATTAGCTTTCAGCAGTGTAGCATTAGTACCTACTGCGGCTCAATTGCTTTCATGGTACCCCAAGTTATATCCAAGTAACAATATGGTACCTAATTTATTATTTCTTACTGTGTGGTAACACAACTTTTGATTATGGTGTATTACGGTACCTGTTACCATTTTCCGTCCAATGCCTCACGGAAATGCCAACGTGGCATCCCAACTCAGTTAAGGAGTGTACACGTGTGCAGTCCACGTGTACACTCAACTTAATATAACCTTTCTTCATCTGTCTCTCTCTCTCTCATTCGCTCGACATACTCCGACGAGAAGCCGAGGCCACCGAGAGACGCGGACGTCGAGGAGACGAGCGGTGCGGCTGAAGGCGAAGCTACCGGAGCATTCGCAGATGGGTACCTAGCCCTCTCTCCCTTGCTCTCTTCTTCTTCTTCTTCATCATTTTCGAATCTCATGTTGTTTCTCCTTATTACCGAAACCCTAAAATTTGAAAAACCTCGAAGTAGAGTAAACAGTAGAGGAAAACCCTAACCAGTAGCTATTATTATGGAAACCCTAAAGTAATTTATTGTGTAATCATGCAATAATTTATTGTGGAAACCCTTAAATAAAAGAAGAGCCGATCTGAAAATGTTTATTCTGACAAAATTGCAGCAATCGAAGCAAGTGAAAAGGAATGGGATCTTGCGAAGATCCCATGTTATTGCGAAGGAACTTCTCTGTGCAAATTATTCACTGCAAATACACCTTGGAATCGTGGGCGCCAATTTTTAAAATGTGCAAAAGAGGTAGGATGTGATTTTTGGTGTTGGACTGATGAACTTCGGTTATGTCGTTGCGAAGCCGGATTTTGCAAAATACGAACATCAAAGGTGCCTAGGAGCTTAGGTCAAAAATTCTACTGTTGTCCATATCTACCAGTGTAAGTGAAACATACTTTTCTTTGTACATTAATATAAATCAATTATTATTTCTTGCTAGTAATGTGTAACTTATAATTGTAATTTCTTTTTCAATACTTGTAGAGGGAAAATCCCGGTTGTGAATATATTGAATGGATGCAAGAAGCTACGGCCTCAAAGACAAAGAACAAAATGGTGGATGATGGAGCTACTACTTCTTCGGGACAAGGCAAGGATATCATGAAGGAGATCATATTGGAAGTTGAAATTGAACACCGTGTAGCGCAACGACAACTTGAAATGTATGGGGCTATTCTGAAGAAATTTGGAAGATTTAAGATGGAGTAATTGTAAACTCGTATTTATCTTGTAATGACTAAAAGTTGTAATGACTAAAAGTTGAAGTTGTAATGACTAGTAAACTTGTAGTTTATGGATCGAAATTGTAATGGCTTTGCAGCTGTAAACAAGCTCTGGATTTTCATCCTGACCCTTTTTGATGTTGTATAGAATGATGTATTGAATGGTGTATTGAATGGTTCTGGATTTTCATGGTGAGAGAGATTCAAGTTTATTGTAATGGTTATCTTTTGTATAATAGAAGTCATCTTTTGAGTCATGTTTTTGTTATCAAACACTACATGGTGGATTTTCATGTTTTTGTTATCAAACACTACATTCACACAAAATATGAAACACACAAAGTAGAACCAGTGACCTGCATTTCAATATGAAACACACAAGTTATATATACATCCATTCCAATTATATATACATCTATTCAATTTTAACTAATGTTGCAGCAGCATTTTAAAGAGCCACATAAAAGACTGCATTTAAAAGAGCCACATAAAATACTGCATTACATAAAAGACCTGCATTTGACACAAATACTGAGCTGCATTTAAAAGAGCCAAATACAAGACTGCATTACATAAAAGACCTGCATTTCACACAAGTTATATATACATCCATTCCAATTATATATACATCTACAACCACTGCATTTTCAAAACTGCATTACATATTAGCCTTCATGTATATGAGCCACATAAAAGACTGCATTTAGAAGACTGCATAAAAGACAGCATTTAGAAGACTGCATTTGAAAGAGTGTGCAGGTGATAGAAACACACAAATAATTGTCCAGAAACATAATTGTCCTGGTGATACAAACACTGATAATTTAAAAGACTCCAAACTGCATTTAGAAATACACATCCAGTTTGGCATCTCAAGAAACATAATTGTCCAGAAATATAATTGCCATGGTGATATAAACACAAAATAATTGACCACTGTCCAGTACATATTAGGCCTTCTTCTATAAGGCCACATAATTGTCCAGAAACATAAATCCAGTACATATTAGGCCTTCTAAATGGCCACACAATTGTCCAGGTGATAGAAACATGGCTCAAAATAATTACATCAAATGTCATTACATGCTTTTTGGTTCACCTATGAAAGAAATAGGACTAAAACAAAATCTTTCAGTTGTGAACCACAAAATTAGTGTTGTCCAAATTAGTCTAGACACTTGTCATTCAGTTTTGCTTTTCTTAGATGATAGATTGTATCTTGATAGCACCACTCTGCCCTTTGCTTTCCTTTCCTGACCATTCTTTGGCAATGTTGAAGTTGGATGAGTTGGGGCTGCTGCTGTGCTCCTTTGGCTTGCTGAGATGTCTTGGTTGGAAGCTCCCACACCTAAGCCTCCATCAACAGAGCCAAGGCCTGAAAATCGAGATTGGTTGGAAGCTCCCACACTGCTTAGGTTTGTATTATTGACCACCTGACTTGTACCCTGATAACAAAGTATAACAACAAGAAATTCCATCACTGACAGTAGAACAAAGTAGAACAGAGTAGAACAAAGTCACAAAGTAGAACCAAGTAGAGCATGTTAATGAACTGATCACTCAATTTTATGCACTTACATCCATCATCCACCTAAGTGTGGTTGGTGCACTGCTGACACCCACATTGAAATCACTGTCAGTTTGCCTTGAAGATCCAGCTTCTTTTGAATTTTAGGACACAGTCTGCCCCTCCACTTCTTTCCCAATTTGGCCTTTGTATCTATCCTCTTCATTAGCATGGTCCTAATCATCTCAAACATTGTGATGACTAGTTTCTCTCTAGCTTCAAGGATGTACTTGTTAAAGGCCTCACTGTAGTTGTTCAGCAATACATCACACTTGCAAGTATCCTTGAAGAATGCCCTGCTCCAATGGACTGCTGGTCTAGCATCAATCCATTGCTTAGCTTCAATACTCTTCTCTTCCATTTCCTTCTCATAATTCTTGAACTCAGCTAGGTTTGTGGATCTTCCCATTTTCTTCAGTATCTCCACCAACCCAATATCTCTAAATTTCTTTCTCATATTCTGCTCCAAATGCCTTAGACAAACCCTGTGTTCTGAATTTGGGAAATGTCTGTCAATTGCATTGATAAGGCCCTACATATACAAAGAAAAGATGTAAGATGGTAATGTTAAGAAACTGTAATGTTTGTTATGACAAGTTGAGAGATGACAGTATTATAATACTTACTTTTTGCCTATCACTCATGAAGACCCAATGGTGAGAGTTGTGCATACTAAAGTCTTCTTTTAGCAACCCCAGAAACCAGTCCCAATTTTCAGTATTCTCAACTGTCACAATTGCAAATGCAAGTGGGTACATGCAGTCATTTGGGTCAATTCCTGTGGCAACCAACAATTGCCCACCATAGGTGCACTTCAAGAAGCATCCATCCAGACAGACAATTGGCCTGCAGTGTTTGAAACCCTCTTTGATACCTGCCAAGCACATGTACATCCCACGAAATTTCCCTCTAGCCTCTTTAAATTCAAATGTAGAACCAGGATTTGTCCTCAGAACCTCCCATTTGTAATCCCATAACCTACCATACTGTAAGTCTTCATCACCCTCAATCTTCTTTAATGCATAGTTCTTTGCCCTCCTAGCCTTCATGTAGTCAATTGTGAGAGCCAAATCCTTCTTTACTCTTTTAACTATTTGACTAATTTTCCATTCTGGGTCATCTCTAAATTCATTCATGTACATTTCAGCAATAACCTTATAACTCAGATGAAAGTTGCTGTTAACCTTGCCACAAGTGTGCTCAAGGTTGTAGCTCTTGAGAAGGAAAGTCTTATTCTCTTTGTCTTTCCTATCCAACTTGCTTGCAAAAATGAAAACTTGCAGTCTTTGGAATGGCACTTGCACCTCACCCTATTTTGATCATTGGTTGGAAACCAAACTTGCCATCTGTGATTTATGCCCCACTGTTTGCAGGCCTTCTTGAACTCATCTTTATCTTTAAATTGTAGCCCCAATTCCCATTTAGGATCATCCATGTTCCTGTTGGCATTAAATCTAGGAAACTTCCTCTTTGGATGTTCACTAACAAAATCAGAGTCAGAGCTGCTTTCAGTACTAACAATCTCATCTGATGGAGGACCATAGTCACTGCTCTCCCCCTCACATGCTGCAAATCTAAGTGAAGCTTCTAAAGCACTGTCATCTACTGTTTTGGGCTTCCTCTTGTGTCTGCCAGTACTGCCTTTTCTCATTTTTCCTGCTTCAACATCCTGCAAGACCCCTTCATCATTAACTTGCCCAGTCTCCATTAAGACTTCCTGCAAGTCCTCATCCCCCTCCATTTCATCAAAATCTGAATCAAATAGATGACCATCAGGAACATGGATTTTGATACCTTCTTCAAAACCATCATCAACAACATCAGCTTCATCTTCTTCAGGGTCAACTTCTTCATGAAGGAATGTGGCAGCTACATCAGCTGCATCTCCTGCCTGTGAGTATGTCATGTCTTCACCTCCATGTGGGTTTGTGGGAGCAACAAGTGGACTCTTCACCTCTGGATTTGCAGACCCCATATCAGGGTCAGAACTATTTTCCCCTTCATCAAGATCAACAACTGCCACTTCTTCATGTTGGTCTATGGCACCAACATCAAATCAACTGCCACTTCTTCATGTTGGTCTATGGCACCAACATCAAAATCAACTGCCACTTCTTCAGGTTGGTCTGTGGCACCAAAATCAACATCATGTAACTCTTCATCACTGTCATCATGCAACTCAACTGTCTCATTCTCTGAGTCTGCAAGGTACTCAGTTTCTTGATCACATTCTTCATCTCCCATATGCATAACATAGAGATCTACCTCCCCACTACCATGTTCAACAGCATTATGAGCCATTTCAAACACACTTGCATCATTGACAAGTCGTTTTAGACCATAATTAACTTCCTTACCAGCCTCCTTCCATAAATACATCAGCTTTCCTCTATATAAGAACTTAACCCACATATGAATCATCTTGAATGACACAGTATCAACATCAAACCACTTTGAAACTACTTCCCCATCAAAATATTGCAGATTAATTTTAAAACTACCTGTTAGCACAGATGAAGGTTATATATTCATGTCTAGATAAAACCATGTCACATATAATCATGTATTCATGTCTACTCTACATATAATCATATATTCATGTCTATATAAAATCATAAAATCATGTAGATCAATTACATTATATATAATACAAGACTATATATTCATGTCCAGATAAAACCATGTCACATATATTCAAGTCTATATAATTATGTCTATCTAAAATCATGTGCATATAAAATCATATATTCATGCCTATAAAATCAAAACTACCTGTTAGCACATGTCACATATAATCATGTCTATATATAATCATGTATTCATGTCTACTCTATATATAATCATATATTCATGTCTATATAAAATCATAAAATCATGTAGATCAATTACATTATATATAATACAAGACTATATATTCATGTCCAGATAAAACCATGTCACATATATTCAAGTCTATATAATTATGTCTATCTAAAATCATGTGCATATAAAATCATATATTCATGCCTATAAAATCAAAACTACCTGTTAGCACATGTCACATATAATCATGTCTATATATAATCATGTATTCATGTCTACTCTACATATAATCATATATTCATGTCTATATAAAATCATAAAATCATACAGATCAATTACATTATATATAATACAAGACTATATATTCATGTCCAGATAAAACCATGTCAAATATAATCATGTCTATATATAATCATGTATTCATGTCTACTCTACATATAATCATATATTCATGTCTATATAACATAATAAAATCATGTAGATCAATTACATTATATATAATACAAGACTATATATTCATGTCCAGATAAAACCATGTCAAATATAATCATGTCTATATATAATCATGTATTCATGTCTACTCTACATATAATCATATATTCATGTCTATATAAAATCATAAAATCATGTAGATCAATTACATTATATATAATACAAGACTATATATTCATGTCTAGATAAAACCATGTCACATATATTCAAGTCTATATAATTATGTCTATCTAAAATCATGTACATTATATATAATACAAGACTATATATTCATGTCATATGCACATTGGTGTATGTAAGCATATATGGACAGGTAGATATACAGGGTGTGTGTGTATATATTACAGGGTGTGTGTATATATTACAGGGATACACAATTGTGACTTGGTCATTTAGCATACACAATTACCCTGTACAGGCAGGGTAAAACCCTAATTTTAACAAGATAACCCTAATTCTAACAAAATAACCCTAATTCTAACAAAGGAACCCTAATTTTAACAATATAACCCTAATTTCGACCAGGTGCCTGTACATGTGCCTGTATAGTCTAACAAAAGAACCCTAATTTTAACAAAAGAACCCTAATTTCGTAATGAAAATAAAAGTTTCAACGCCTAAATTGAACAATCGAAGAAGATGATCCCTAAACAAACTTCGTGCAAATTATTTCGGTGCATGCAGAACCCTAAATTCAGTTCGTGCTCTTCATTTAGGGTTTTCAGAATGAAATGAAGAGAATAAAACCATAACGAAGTGTGTTTCGTTGCATGCAGAACCCTAAACTCAGTTCCTGCTCTTCATTTAGGGTTTTCAGAATTAAATTATACGAATAAAACCCTAAATCATTCTTCGACGAAAAATAAGAAGAAGACAGAGAGAGGAGGGGGGGAAGAGAGGTACCCATCTGCGATTCTCCGATCGTCGCCTCTACTCGTCTTCAGCAGATCGTCGTCGCCTCTCCTCGTCTTCAGCAGATCGTCGTCGCCCCCTTCTCGCACGTTCGTCGGTCCAGGGAAGAGGAAGAGTTACAGAAAGAGAGAGAGAGAGGGCGGGAATTGAGCCACTCCCCCCGGCCCCACTCCTTATTTGTTGAGTGTACACGTGGACTGCACACGTGTACACTCCTTAACTGAGTTGGGATGTGTCACGACCCGTTACCCAAATTGTTGGGCCGGGCCGAGCCATGTCCAGCCTACGCTTAAGATAAAGCGCAGTAAGCTGTTCTAGAGATAACAAGATAAGACTAAATGTGCTAACAATTCTATAAGTGAAGAAGGATCATAAATGCTCCAAACACAAAAGTCGTCTCATATATAGAAATAAGTCCAAAGTACAAGTCTGAAATGTAAAACTGGATACATGTCCAGTTACAAAATGATAGAGTCTAATACATGACTACACTAAGTATCCCAAGTAGCTAAGCAAACTAGACGAGTCTCCCCGCAGGAACATCCTCGTAAAGCAGAGCCGGGTCCTCGGCAGTAACTCCATAGTATGAGTCCCAGAGTAACTCCTCCTCAGTAAGTATACCTACAACGTTATCCTGTCAGGACGAGAGCAAGTACTGTTTTCTAGCAAACTAGCATATGAAACATGGCAATGAACATAGAAGAAATAACTGGAAACATGGCATCACACAATCTATCATGGCAAGGATACATATGTCATAAAGACAGATGTATATGTAATGTTTAAAACTGTAGCAGGTACGTGATCGGTCAATAGGTATACAATGTACTGAGGCACAATGTAAATAAAATGTACTTCCGTACAAGTGATAGGGCGAGAGGTGTACATACGCACAAATCTGCCTTGGTAAGTAAGGCCTACGGCGCCGTAACATATAAAATAAAACTTTGCTCGGTACTATATAGGGGGGGCATGATCACGTACTCTACTATCAGTTTTTCCCATAACCCATACTCTAATCATGTGAGAGATACAAAGAAACTGTCTGAGCATGGTAGTAATGGAAAGTACAACATGTGATATTTTAACTTGCTACCCCAAGGATCAGCATTTAACATGGTGGATTTTGCAGTTCATTTATGTGACAATATGTAAAGTTCGTAGAAAGTACTTGCCTCTAGCAAAGCAAAACAAGCTGCGATAAATGTGCTATAGATGTCCGGTAACTCGTCACTGTAGCAATAAATACAATAAACTTAGCTTTACACTAAGCTAAAACACTAAGACACTAACTGGTGAAAACACGACTTGTGACTGGGCACCTAGCCAAAATGATGACTTGGCATAGGAGACCAATGTGGGGTGACACACTATGTTAACTAGCTTCCTAGGGTCTTTACACTAGTGAGGGATGGGGTTCAACACGACTAAAACTCCAAATAACACAAAAAGCTACAAGTCGTAATTAATCAATAAATAAATCAAAAGATCATTGTGTTCTAACAATTTTAGAGATAGACAAAAAGCCTAGTTTTTCTTAAAGTAAAGTACTAAAGTGATCCTTGTTAATCATAGAAATTTATTATAATTTTCTGGAATTTATTAACCAGTACAAATATTTTATAAAAATTAGTTTTCCTAAGTATACAGAAAATGAGTTTTGGTTTCATATGCCAAACTAGTGGCAAAACAGTAAATTAAATACTACAAAAATTATACTAAATTAGCTAACTTAACAAAGTATCTAAAAACTATTTTTCCATAATTTTAGCAATACTTTAAGTATTTTTAGAAAAATAAAAACAGCAAGGCACACAATAATTAATTATCTGCGTATTTTGTCCATGTATATAATTTGAACCAAAGTTCAAATACAGGACCCAAGGCCATGAATCAAGTCCAATATGACTTGTACAGGTCTTGAATGTGGGAAAACACATTTGGGCCCAAATACCCATGCTAGGCTTGAACATCAAATGGTTGCAGTAATTTAAATACACTAAAAATACAATTTGGTAAAAGTACAAAATAATTATTAATATTTTAATAAGATACAAAATAATATATACATACATATGTTGAAAGTACATATGTCTATGTATGAGAAAAATACTTAATTTATAAAGTATATATATATATATATATATAAATATATATAAGAAAAACTTTTAATTATATGGTGTATATATATAATATATATATACACATAAAAGTATATACATATATACAAACAAACATATATACAAAATTTACTAAATATAAAATATATATACATATATATAAAATACTGTTATAACACAGTATATACATATATATATACTAATATATATATATACATATACATATATATAAATATATATATATAAAAACAAAAAAAGAAAAGAAAAGAAAAAGAAAAAGAAATGAAAACAGAAGGGGGGCTCGAACCCAGGACAGCGGGGGGGGGGGGGGGGGGTTTAGTTCGTTCGGGCTGGCCAGGGGGTCAGCCCGCTAAGTTCGTTTAGAGTTAGGTTTTAGTTAAATTTATTTAGGTCAGAAATTAAATGGGTTTTTACCCGTTAAGCAAAGCCCAAACCCGTTAGTCTAGTTTACAGTTCGTCTCGTGTCCATACAGTCCAGGACACGAGAAGTTGAAATCTGACACAGAGTCGACGTGTCCGTGCCCAGTAAGACACGTACGACTCGGCTAACACGTGTCCAGCACCACAGTCAAGTCCCCCGTGTCTAGGCGAGTCTCGTGTCTCAGTTTGGGACACGCACGACACAGAGAAGGGATTTGTTACCTTCGTGTCCGGCTGAGGGATGGAAGTCGAGGGGGCGAACGGCGGCTGGGGGCGTCGTGGTCAAGGCGCTTGGGCGGCGCTGGACGCGGCTCGACGAGGCGGTCCTGATGGTGGTGGTTGGGGACGACGACGTCGAGCGGTGGTGGTCGAACGGGGGTCGCCGGAGATGGGTGGTGGTTGGATCTGGAAGTGGGAATTGGGGGCGGAGCTGGGGCTGTGGAGGGTCGTGGCGGTGGTAGACGAGAAGAGGGAGGTGAGGGGTTTATTTATAGAACTCTAGGGCGGTGGGATTAGGGCTAGAAATTAGGATTAGGGTTAGGGTTTCGGCGATCGTCGTCGGAGACGACGACAGCGCACGGTCGTCGGGGGCAGTTAGGGTTAGGGTTTTGCAGGAAACCCCCTAGAAAATTAGGAATTTCTATTTAGGTCCCTCCCTCAGTCAAATGTAAATTTTTAATTTGCAAATTGACTCCCGCGAGTAATATTTGCAAAATATATTTGCAACAGACAATTGGGTTATTGCAAAAAGTATTTAAAACAATTTTAAATATTGCAACCTAATTTAAAACAATTTATAAAATTGCAAAATGGTATTTCTGGTATTTAAAAGCTATTTAAAAACATTTAAAAATTCTAAAAAAATTCCTAATAATTATTATAAAATATTTTAATGCCAAAATAATCATTAATGGCCAATTATCACTAATAAACAAAAAAATTTAAAATCAGGGGTTGACAAGTCTTCCCTCGAAAAATTTTGTCCTCGAAATTCACAAGGATTGAAGATCCGACAATATTCTAACATAGCAAGCAATGCAACAAAAGACTAAGGCTACGATCAAAACTAGCCTCCCGAAACCTGTTCCGGCTCCGGCTCAAGGACTAGGCTATAAGTCTTCCCCTGGGGTCCCTTGGCTACTGGGCAGTCCCGAATCTGATGGATGGCAGACCCACAAGCTAAACACTGTCCTAACCTCTTCCTGCAGACGACGAATTCATGCCCTGGTCTTCCGCAGAAAGAACATATAACTCCCTTCTGCTGCTGCTGTCGGGGTCCCGGGGTTCTAACTGGCTGGGTCGGGTGATATGATGTAGGGGGATGGTAAGTCTGCTGGGGTGGCATCGGCGCTCTCTGCTGGAAAGCCTGACGCTTGGACGGTCCCTCATGATGTACAGGAGTCGGCCTCTTGCAAGACAGAAGACGCTCCTCAATGCTCCGGGCCAACTCTAGGCTCTGGTAGTAGTCAGTCGTACCGTTCGCCACTATAAGAATGCCAATGTCTGGAACTAGACCATGGCAAAACCTACGGGTCATCTCCTCTGGATCAGCAACCAGACTAGGAGCAAAACGGCTCAGGCGACTAAACTCCGCTGCATACTCATCAACAGAACGGTTCCCCTGCTGGATGTTCTGGAAGCGTAGCCCCATGGCTACTCTGGCAGTGGTCGAGAAGAACTTCTTCTTGAACTGGGTCTTGAACTGGTCCCAGGTGGCTCTACCTCTCGCGAATAACGGTTCATTCCTGAACCAAACTCCGGCTAAGTCTATCAGCAGAAATCCTGCTGCCTCGACCTGAAGGTCATCCGGCATCCTAACTCCCAGAAGCTTCCTCTCTACTGAATCTAGCCAGTCATCAGCTACTACTATGCCCTCAGTCCCTGAGAACTCCTTGGGATTCAGACCCATGAAGTCCTTGACCGTCCCCGCTTTCTGCCGTGGCTCTACAGGTGGTGGGTCCACGGGACGTCCTTCAGAACGCTCCATGCTCTGGCGAAGTAGGGTAGTCTGCTCCTGATGGGTTGTTAGGAACCCCTGGATCAGTGTGAGCAGCTGGGTCCCGTCGAGTGTGACAGAAGCCTGGGTGGGTATAGTGATAGGGGGTGGTGGAAGTATCGGGTCCTGCCGGGCCTGGGATGTGGAAGGTGGTATCTGGGTCTGTGGATCTGTGGAGTGGGGGAATGTGGTAGGTGGAGGTGTATCAGTCAACTGGTCAGCTGACTGGATATGGAGGGCCCCATTCTCGGGGGTAAAATGCTGGGACGAACGAGTAAGCACCATCTAAATTACACATAAAAAGACTTATAAGGACTTGTTTAAAGTAAGCAATCATATGCAAGAAAATCTAATTATAATAGCAATCATGTGATGTATTTCCTATGTTGCAATCCTAGCATTCCTCTAAGTGTTCTAAGCGTCTTTCCTAATGTTGTCTAATTACCTTAAGTTCCTAATTGCAGGCATGTTTGGTACAATAACATAACCAAACAATTTAGTCAGGACCTTGCATGGGCCGCCAAAAAAATATGTCACGACCCGTTACCCAAATTGTTGGGCCGGGCCGAGCCATGTCCAGCCTACGCTTAAGATAAAGCACAGTAAGCTGTTCTAGAGATAACAAGATAAGACTAAATGTGCTAACAATTCTATAAGTGAAGAAGAATCATAAATGCTCCAAACACAAAAGTCGTCTCATATATAGAAATAAGTCCAAAGTACAAGTCTGAAATGTAAAACTGGATACATGTCCAGTTACAAAATGATAGAGTCTAATACATGACTACACTAAGTATCCCAAGTAGCTAAGCAAACTAGACGAGTCTCCCCGCAGGAACATCCTCGTAAAGCAGAGCCGGGTCCTCGGCAGTAATTCCATAGTATGAGTCGCAGAGTAACTCCTCCTCAGTAAGTATACCTACAACGTTATCCTGTCAGGACGGGAGCAAGTACTGTTTTCTAGCAAACTAGCATATGAAACATGGCAATGAACATAGAAGAAATAACTGGAAACATAGCATCACACAATCTATCATGGCAAGGATACATATGTCATAAAGACAGATGTATATGTAATGTTTAAAACTGTAGCAGGTACGTGATCGGTCAATAGGTATACAATGTACTGAGGCACAATGTAAATAAAATGTACTTCCGTACAAGTGATAGGGCGAGAGGTGTACATACGCACAAATCTGCCTTGGTAAGTAAGGCCTACGGCGCCGTAACATATAAAATGAAACTTTGTTCGGTACTATATAGGGGGGCATGATCACGTACTCTACTATCAATTTTTCCCATAACTCATACTCTAATCATGTGAGAGATACAAAGAAACTGTCTGAACATGGTAGTAATGGAAAGTACAATATGTGATATTTTAACTTGCTACCCCAAGGATCAGCATTTAACATGGTGGATTTTGCAGTTCATTTATGTGACAATATGTAAAGTTCGTAGAAAGTACTTGCCTCTAGCAAAGCAAAACAAGCTGCGATAAATATGCTATAGATGTCCGGTAACTCGTCACTGTAGCAATAAATACAATAAACTTAGCTTTACACTAAGCTAAAACACTAAGACACTAACTGGTGAAAACACGACTTGTGACTGGGCACCTAGCCAAAATGATGACTTGGCATAGGAGACCAATGTAGGGTGACACACTATGTTAACTAGCTTCCTAGGGTCTTTACACTAGTGAGGGATAGGGTTCAACACGACTAAAACTCCAAATAACACAAAAAGCTACAAGTCGTAATTAATCAATAAATAAATCAAAAGATCATTGTGTTCTAACAATTTTAGAGATAGACAAAAAGCCTAGTTTTTCTTAAAGTAAAGTACTAAAGTGATCCTTGTTAATCATAGAAATTTATTATAATTTTCTGGAATTTATTAACCAGTACAAATATTTTATAAAAATTAGTTTTCCTAAGTATACAGAAAATGAGTTTTGGTTTCATATGCCAAACTAGTGGCAAAACAGTAAATTAAATACTACAAAAATTATACTAAATTAGCTAACTTAACAAAGTATCTAAAAACTATTTTTCCATAATTTTAGCAATACTTTAAGTATTTTTAGAAAAACAAAAACAGCAAGGCACACAATAATTAATTATCTGCGTATTTTGTCCATGTATATAATTTGAACCAAAGTTCAAATACAGGACCCAAGGCCATGAATCAAGTCCAATATGACTTGTACAGGTCTTGAATGTGTGAAAACACATTTGGGCCCAAATACCCATGCTAGGCTTGGACATCAAATGGTTGCAGTAATTTAAATATACTAAAAATACAATTTGGTAAAAGTACAAAATAATTATTAATATTTTAATAAGATACAAAATAATATATACATACATATGTTGAAAGTACATATGTCTATGTATGAGAAAAATACTTAATTTATAAAGTATATATATATATATATATATATATAAATATATATAAGAAAAACTTTTAATTATATGGTGTATATATATAATATATATATACACATAAAAGTATATACATATATACAAACAAACATATATACAAAATTTACTAAATATAAAATATATATACATATATATAAAATACTGTTATAACACAGTATATACATATATATATACTAATATATATATATATACATATACATATATATAAATATATATATATAAAAACAAAAAAGAAAAGAAAAGAAAAAGAAAAAGAAATGAAAACAGAAGGGGGGCTCGAACCCAGGCCAGCGGGGGGGGGGGGGGGTTTAGTTCGTTCGGGCTGGCCAGGGGGTCAGCCCGCTAAGTTCGTTTAGAGTTAGGTTTTAGTTAAATTTATTTAGGTCAGAAATTAAATGGGTTTTTACCCGTTAAGCAAAGCCCAAACCCGTTAGTCTAGTTTACAGTTCGTCTCGTGTCCATACAGTCCAGGACACGAGAAGTTGAAATCTGACACAGAGTCGACGTGTCCGTGCCCAGCACGACACGTACGACTCGGCTAACACGTGTCCAGCACCACAGTCAAGTCCCCCGTGTCTAGGCGAGTCTCGTGTCTCAGTTTGGGACACGCACGACACAGAGAAGGGATTTGTTACCTTGTGTCCGGCTGAGGGGTGGAAGTCGACGGGGCGAACGGCGGCTGGGGGCGTCGTGGTCAAGGCGCTTGGGCGGCGCTGGACGCGGCTCGACGAGGCGGTCCTGATGGTGGTGGTTGGGGACGACGACGTCGAGCAGTGGTGGTCGAACGGGGGTCGCCGGAGATGGGTAGTGGTTGGATCTGGAAGTGGGGATTGGGGGCGGAGCTGGGGCTGTGGAGGGTCGTGGCGGTGGTAGACGAGAAGAGGGAGGTGAGGGGTTTATTTATAGAACTCTAGGGCGGTGGGATTAGGGCTAGAAATTAGGATTAGGGTTAGGGTTTCGGCGATCGTCGTCGGAGACGACGACAGCGCACGGTCGTCGGGGGCAGTTAGGGTTAGGGTTTTGCAGGAAACCCCCTAGAAAATTAGGAATTTCTATTTAGGTCCCTCCCTCAGTCAAATGTAAATTTTTAATTTGCAAATTGACTCCCGCGAGTAATATTTGCAAAATATATTTGCAACAGACAATTGGGTTATTGCAAAAAGTATTTAAAACAATTTTAAATATTGCAACCTAATTTAAAACAATTTATAAAATTGCAAAATAGTATTTCTGGTATTTAAAAGCTATTTAAAAACATTTAAAAATTCTAAAAAAATTTCTAATAATTATTATAAAATATTTTAATGCCAAAATAATCATTAATGGCCAATTATCACTAATAAACAAAAAATTTTAAAATCAGGGGTTGACAAGTCTTCCCTCCTTGAAAAATTTCGTCCTCGAAATTCACAAGGATTGAAGACCCGACAATATTCTAACATAGCAAGCAATGCAACAAAAGACTAAGGCTACGATCAAAACTAACCTCCCGAAACCTGTTCCGGCTCCGGCTCAAGGACTAGGCTATAAGTCTTCCCCTGGGGTCCCTTGGCTACTGGGCAGTCCCGAATCTGATGGATGGCAGACCCACAAGCTAAACACTGTCCTAACCTCTTCCTGCAGACGACGAATTCATGCCCTGGTCTTCCGCAGAAAGAACATATAACTCCCTTCTGCTGCTGCTGTCGGGGTCCCGGGGTTCTAACTGGCTGGGTCGGGTGATGTGATGTAGGGGGATGGTAAGTCTGCTGGGGTGGCATCGGTGTTCTCTGTTGGAAAGCCTGACGCTTGGACGGTCCCTCATGATGTACAGGAGCCGACCTCTTGCAAGACAGAAGACGCTCCTCAATGCTCCGGGCCAACTCTAGGCTCTGGTAGTAGTCAGTCGTACCGTTCGCCACTATAAGAATGCCAATGTCTGGAACTAGACCATGGCAAAACCTACGGGTCATCTCCTCTGGATCAGCAACCAGACTAGGAGCAAAACGGCTCAGGCGACTAAACTCCGCTGCATACTCATCAACAGAACGGTTCCCCTGCTGGATGTTCTGGAAGCGTAGCCCCATGGCTACTCTGGCAGTGGTCGAGAAGAACTTCTTCTTGAACTGGGTCTTGAACTGGTCCCAGGTGGCTCTACCTCTCGCGAATAACGGTTCATTCCTGAACCAAACTCCGGCTAAGTCTATCAGCAGAGATCCTGCTGCCTTGACCTGAAGGTCATCCGGCATCCTAACTCCCAGAAGCTTCCTCTCTACTGAATCTAGCCAGTCATCAGCTACTACTATGCCCTCAGTCCCTGAGAACTCCTTGGGATTCAGACCCATGAAGTCCTTGACCGTCCCCGCTTTCTGCCGTGGCTCTACAGGTGGTGGGTCCACGGGACGTCCTTCAGAACGCTCCATGCTCTGGCGAAGTAGGGTAGTCTGCTCCTGATGGGTTGTTAGGAACCCCTGGATCAGTGTGAGCAGCTGGGTCCCGTCGAGTGTGACGGAAGCCTGGGTGGGTATAGTGATAGGGGGTGGTGGAAGTATCGGGTCCTGCCGGGCCTGGGATGTGGAAGGTGGTATCTGGGTCTGTGGATCTGTGGAGTGGGGGAATGTGGTAGGTGGAGGTGTATCAGTCAACTGGTCAGCTGACTGGATATGGAGGGCCCCATTCTCGGGGGTAAAATGCTGGGACGAACGAGTAAGCACCATCTAAATTACACATAAAAAGACTTATAAGGACTTGTTTAAAGTAAGCAATCATATGCAAGAAAATCTAATTATAATAGCAATCATGTGATGTATTTCCTATGTTGCAATCCTAGCATTCCTCTAAGTATTCTAAGCGTCTTTCCTAATGTTGTCTAATTACCTTAAGTTCTTAATTGCAGGCATGTTTGGTACAATAACGTAACCAAACAATTTAGTCAGGACCTTGCATGGGCCGCCAAAAAAATATGTCACGACCCGTTACCCAAATTATTGGGCCGGGCCGAGCCATGTCCAGCCTACGCTTAAGATAAAGCACAGTAAGCTGTTCTAGAGATAACAAGATAAGACTAAATGTGCTAACAATTCTATAAGTGAAGAAGAATCATAAATGCTCCAAACACAAAAGTCGTCTCATATATAGAAATAAGTCCAAAGTACAAGTCTGAAATGTAAAACTGGATACATGTCCAGTTACAAAATGATAGAGTCTAATACATGACTACACTAAGTATCCCAAGTAGCTAAGCAAACTAGACGAGTCTCCCCGCAGGAACATCCTCGTAAAGCAGAGCCGGGTCCTCGGCAGTAACTCTATAGTATGAGTCGCAGAGTAACTCCTCCTCAGTAAGTATACCTACAACGTTATCCTGTCAGGACGGGAGCAAGTACTGTTTTCTAGCAAACTAGCATATGAAACATGGCAATGAACATAGAAAAAATAACTGGAAACATAGCATCACACAATCTATCATGGCAAGGATACATATGTCATAAAGACAGATGTATATGTAATGTTTAAAACTGTAGCAGGTACGTGATCGGTCAATAGGTATACAATGTACTGAGGCACAATGTAAATAAAATGTACTTTCGTACAAGTGATAGGGCGAGAGGTGTACATACGCACAAATCTGCCTTGGTAAGTAAGGCCTACGGCGCCGTAACATATAAAATAAAACTTTGCTCGGTACTATATAGGGGGGGCATGATCACGTACTCTACTATCAATTTTTCCCATAACCCATACTCTAATCATGTGAGAGATACAAAGAAACTGTCTGAACATGGTAGTAATGGAAAGTACAACATGTGATATTTTAACTTGCTACCCCAAGGATCAGCATTTAACATGGTGGATTTTGCAGTTCATTTATGTGACAATATGTAAAGTTCGTAGAAAGTACTTGCCTCTAGCAAAGCAAAACAAGCTACGATAAATGTGCTATAGATGTCCGGTAACTCGTCACTGTAGCAATAAATACAATAAACTTAGCTTCACACTAAGCTAAAACACTAAGACACTAACTGGTGAAAACACGACTTGTGACTGGGCACCTAGCCAAAATGATGACTTGGCATAGGAGACCAATGTAGGGTGACACACTATGTTAACTAGCTTCCTAGGGTCTTTACACTAGTGAGGGATGGGGTTCAACACGACTAAAACTCCAAATAACACAAAAAGCTACAAGTCGTAATTAATCAATAAATAAATCAAAAGATCATTGTGTTCTAACAATTTTAGAGATAGACAAAAAGCCTAGTTTTTCTTAAAGTAAAGTACTAAAGTGATCCTTGTTAATCATAGAAATTTATTATAATTTTCTGGAATTTATTAACCAGTACAAATATTTTATAAAAATCAGTTTTCCTAAGTATACAGAAAATGAGTTTTGGTTTCATATGCCAAACTAGTGGCAAAACAGTAAATTAAATACTACAAAAATTATACTAAATTAGCTAACTTAACAAAGTATCTAAAAACTATTTTTCCATAATTTTAGCAATACTTTAAGTATTTTTGGAAAAATAAAAACAGCAAGGCACACAATAATTAATTATCTGCGTATTTTATCCATGTATATAATTTGAACCAAAGTTCAAATACAGGACCCAAGGCCATGAATCAAGTCCAATATGACTTGTACAGGTCTTGAATGTGTGAAAACACATTTGGGCCCAAATACCCATGCTAGGCTTGGACATCAAATGGTTGCAGTAATTTAAATACACTAAAAATACAATTTGGTAAAAGTACAAAATAATTATTAATATTTTAATAAGATACAAAATAATATATACATACATATGTTGAAAGTACATATGTCTATGTATGAGAAAAATACTTAATTTATAAAGTATATATATATATATATATATATATATAAATATATATAAGAAAAACTTTTAATTATATGGTGTATATATATAATATATATATACACATAAAAGTATATACATATATACAAACAAACATATATACAAAATTTACTAAATATAAAATATATATACATATATATAAAATACTGTTATAACACAGTATATACATATATATATACTAATATATATATATACATATACATATATATAAATATATATATATAAAAACAAAAAAGAAAAGAAAAGAAAAAGAAAAAGAAATGAAAACAGAAGGGGGGCTCGAACCCAGGCCAGCGGGGGGGGGGGGGGGTTTAGTTCGTTCGGGCTGGCCAGGGGGTCAGCCCGCTAAGTTCGTTTAGAGTTAGGTTTTAGTTAAATTTATTTAGGTCAGAAATTAAATGGGTCTTTACCCGTTAAGCAAAGCCCAAACCCGTTAGTCTAGTTTACAGTTCGTCTCGTGTCCATACAGTCCAGGACACGAGAAGTTGAAATCTGATACAGAGTCGACGTGTCCGTGCCCAGCACGACACGTACGACTCGGCTAACACGTGTCCAGCACCACAGTCAAGTCCCCCGTGTCTAGGCGAGTCTCGTGTCTCAGTTTGGGACACGCACGACACAGAGAAGGGATTTGTTACCTTCGTGTCCGGCTGAGGGGTGGAAGTCGAGGGGGCGAACGGCGGCTGGGGGCGTCGTGGTCAAGGCGCTTGGGCGGCGCTGGACGCGGCTCGACGAGGCGGTCCTGATGGTGGTGGTTGGGGACGACGACGTCGAGCGGTGGTGGTCGAACGGGGGTCGCCGGAGATGGGTGGTGGTTGGATCTGGAAGTGGGGATTGGGGGCGGAGCTGGGGCTGTGGAGGGTCGTGGCGGTGGTAGACGAGAAGAGGGAGGTGAGGGGTTTATTTATAGAACTCTAGGGCGGTGGGATTAGGGCTAGAAATTAGGATTAGGGTTAGGGTTTCGGCGATCGTCGTCGGAGACGACGACAGCGCACGGTCGTCGGGGGCAGTTAGGGTTAGGGTTTTGCAGGAAACCCCCTAGAAAATTAGGAATTTCTATTTAGGTCCCTCCCTCAGTCAAATGTAAATTTTTAATTTGCAAATTGACTCCCGCGAGTAATATTTGCAAAATATATTTGCAACAGACAATTAGGTTATTGCAAAAAGTATTTAAAACAATTTTAAATATTGCAACCTAATTTAAAACAATTTATAAAATTGCAAAATGGTATTTCTGGTATTTAAAAGCTATTTAAAAATATTTAAAAATTCTAAAAAAATTCCTAATAATTATTATAAAATATTTTAATGCCAAAATAATCATTAATGGCCAATTATCACTAATAAACAAAAAATTTTAAAATCAGGGGTTGACAGGATGCCACGTTGGCATTTCCGTGAGGCATTGGACGAAAAATGGTAACAGGTACCGTAATACACCATAATCAAAAGTTGTGTTACCACACAGTAAGAAATAATAAATTAGGTACCATATTGTTACTTGGGTATAACTTGGGGTACCATGAAAGCAATTGAGCCTACCTACTGCATATCTGAGCAGGGGACTGCTGCTCCATTTCTTTAGGTTATTTATAAGGGCACATCATATTTTGATCGGAGCTAGTCCGGATTGGAGCTAGCCCAGGTTTGGAGAAAATTATTCTGAATAGTCCTTTTTTTACTCATAGGATTGTCCCAACTCAACCCCGCGTCGACTAGGACTGTCCAATTTTCTGGCAGTCCTACAAACTGATAGTAGTACCAGAAATAGTAGCAGTCCTAATTCACAGCAAGTGAAACAAAGGACTGTCCAGTTTTCTGGCAGTCCTGACTGTATGTAGGACCGTCCAATTTTCAGTTTTCTGGCAGTCCTGACTGTATGTAGGACTGTCATAATTCTTGGCAGTCCTGAAAATGGGATAGCCATGAGTAATTTTTTCAATGACAAACTTGTAAATAAATCAAACTTGGAAATAGAAGTCCTGATTAAAATATGATGTAACCTTATAAATAACCTTTCTTTAATATACCTTCCCTGCTGAAGGAAGGTCCTAGAGAAAAGAAGCCAATATCATCTTTAGTCAAGTTAAATCTACTTAATCGGAATGGATCAATGGTTCAAAGAGACACGACATCATAATTAGGTTGAGGAAGATATTTGCTATTTGGTGGGCCGGTCTTCGGCCGAACCGACCCATTTTTGACCGAGTTCGATCTGGGTCGGTCCAACCCGGTCAAGTAGACTTGTCGGGGTTAGAAAACAAGAATCCCAAACCAGCCCAACCCATAACCCGATTTGAAATGGTCCAGACTGCACTGGTTTTATTTTTATTTATTTTAAGAAAAAACAAATTTTGGCCCCTGACCTACTGTTTTAAAAAATACTGGACCATTGTATTCTAAGATTTATGACAAAGATCAGTTTTCCATGTTGGATTAAAATCTAATCAATCAGTTCCACGTTGAGTTAGATAATTCCTACGAATTAACTAGAATGTTCGAGTTTTTTTTTCAAGTTTTAAAACGGCTTGAATACATGTCATAATTAATGAGCTAAAATACTTTGGGAGCAACTTTAAGTCGGATACAAGAAGGCATTGATTGGATGTGAATGTAACTCTGAAGATAGTCAGCTTTGAGTTGGGAGGAAGAACATTGCTGGTCGGCATGTCACGGACTTAGTATTTTTATCTACACCTCGCTCCATACGACGCACAAACTTAATACTCGAAGACCCGTGCAAGCCTTCCACAAACACTTAGCTAGATCCCTAAGATGAGAATGAGAAAACTGTGGAGCAAAAAAGAGAGATTAGAAAGTTGAAATTTTTATTATGCTAGAAAGAGTTTACAACTTTTTGGATAATGAGGAGCAAATGAGCCTCTCACTTATTTATAGGGCCTCAAAGGACTTACATGAAGCTTCTGAAAACAAAATATTTCAAGAATTACTCTAGAGAATATTCTAGGACCTAGATATTTTACAAGGAAGGCTCTAAAATATCTAGAAAGCTATGGAGAGTTCATGAATCTTCAAGAAGACTCCACCACATTCTGGAGGATTTTAGAAAACTTTCAGCAAAACCCCTGTGAGATGAGGGTTATGCAAATCTGTCTCGGTGGGACAAAAAATCTTGTGCGTGACAGGCAGCTCCAAAGGCACCGAATAAAAAAAAAATTGGACCCCATACTTCTTACACGCAGTAGGAGTTCTGGTTGGTAGGCTATAATAAAAGAAAGCGACAAGAGACGAAGACGACGCACCTGGACGACAGCAGGTTGAAAACCAGGAATGTAGTGCCCCGACCCGCAAGATGCCTTTTGATGGATGGTTGGTTCGATGAATGCCTTGTTGGACTTGGGAATATGCGAAGGATTGCTTGGAAGACTATGCGATCGTGGCAGGAATCGTCCTATGAATGTGAGTAGTGTTGAACCCTTCAAAGATCCTTTAGCTTCACGCTTAAAATAAAGGATAGTGTGCTATGTTTCTTATTGTGTTGCTCAATAACACCTTGCATGGAATTTGGAAAGATAATAATCACATGAACGTAAACTGTTGTGGCTAAATGAATGGTATGCTTGTACAATGTTGCGATGAATTACACGACAGGTGAAGGCAAAGTCCCAAATACTTGGGCGGTGAGTATATTGAGCTTTGGCTCAATGAATAGATGGCAAAACAGATGTTAAGACCCAAGAACTGGGCAGTGAGTATGTTTGGATTGCATTTGAATGAATGCATGCTAAAACAGATGTTAAGTCCCAGGAATTGGGCGGTGGGTACACTGAGTTGGTTGGAAAGATGTATGGTATCAAAGATGTGGCAAAAGGATTGGGTAACAACATTCTATTATCCTGTCTCCGATGTAGAATGTTGATTACGCCAAGACCCTGGTTTGGACAGATGATAATGTGAGCATTGGCTCAAGGCAAGATGGCAATATGAATGAGAATGGTGGCTGAATTAGGTTTTCCTTATCATGCATTATATGTTTTCTTCTTAGATAAGTTGTATATAGTTGCATAGTCATGGACAACTTGTCGACAAGGTGGTTTTTCGAACGGTATTCCTGGGCCATGGAACCCGGTTCGTCCTAGGGGAAACCAATGCTGAAGTAGTAGCAGTGCTGAAGTAGTAGCATGGTATACAGGACTTGCAGTGGGGCTAGCTACCTGCACTGGCAAGGGCGCTGTATACCTGTAAGTCGGTCCAAGATGGCGTGTCGCCAGTGACCTTCATATAGATAGGTCCGGTGCTAATGATGTCTTATGCAGGCAGAGTAAGTTATTACTCAAATACAAGGGAGGATGTCGGCTGTTGGTAAGAATCACCTGAACGGTGACATTTATATTGAATCATGATATTGTTCCTAACAATGTCTTGTGCAGGCAGAGTAAGTATTATAAATGTACAGGGATGGCTACACGACCGTGGGTAAGAATCACCAAAGGGTGATAACAGTATGCTTTAAATTATGTTGGCTATGAGATTTGCATGCTTTACTTCTTGTCGGCTATAACATGAAATTGACCCTAAGGCAACGGGAAAGACCACTGTTAATAATGTTCTGTAACATGATTACTTAGTGTTGTCTTCTTAGGTGAGTTGGGCCAGCACCGCTCGCCAGTACATTGATGATGTACTGACCCACATTGTGGGCAATATTACAGGTGTTTGCTTGGGAAAAATCCTGTGAATCAGTGCTTGGCATCGATGAATCGGATGGGTGTACAGAAGCTCTTCTTTCAAGACGATGTCTTCTGCTATACGGGACATAATATATAGAACAGTGGAACTCAGTTGTACCAGTGAGATTGTAGCCATATTGGCAAGTTCATTGTAAAGAAGTCGGTATATTCATTGTAACCTAAAGGGCAAGTGTATACATTCAGTTGGCTATTTAAGAGCCATGTAAACAGTTATAAACTCTGTATTCCGCTGCGAGTCTTGTAATCCATTTTGATTATCAATAAAGAGATACATTTCTTCATAAATTGTGTGACTTCAATTTATCTGCTTGGTTCTGCTGCGTTATCGATGTTTTCTGAGAATTACCAGGAACTGTAATGGTTTTGCCTTGTACAAGTGCAATCTAGACTTGTACGACATCACGCCCAGTGGCTAGTTTTCGATCCTCCGGGATCGGGACGTGACATAATGGTATTAGAGCACGACTTTACGTCCTTGGATTCTTATTCGATTTATTTCAAATTAATGTTGCTACTAAGATGATTCTAAGCTGCTTCCGCGATGATTCAAAGATTGCTTCCGCGATTATTCAAAGTTGCTTCCGCGGTGAATCAAAGTTGCTTCTGCGAATACTCAAAGTTGCTTCTGTGATGAAATCAAAGTTGCCTCTATGATGATTCATAGTGCTTCTGCGATTATTCTGTGTTGCTTCCAAACTATTCTAAGTTGTTCCCTTGACTGAAAGTCCGTTGATCATTCTAACCTCTCACTGGGTGTTCCATACAATAAGTCTAAATATGTGGGCTGTGATATGTGTGTTTTGTTGAATTTCTAAAAGATACCAAAAAAAATAACAATGATGCGATGCGATAATAAGTTTGTGATGTATGCTGGATGTCTTATGTGTGGGATTCTTGAGTCGATTGTTATGCAGCAATCGATCGTGGGTGATGGCTTGGTATGTTGGAACAGAATGTGTATGGATTTCAGTGAATGGGAATCGACAGAATCTTGATTCGATATTTATGGTCAGCATAACCACTGCAGGATGGATTGTCCATGTTGGACGTTGGTTTGGTGCGAAGGAATATTGTGTCGGAATGGCTTGAGCTCTGAGTGGTATATTACATATACCCTCGTCGTGATAAGATGTCCCTTGACCCTTGATGTGTCTATGATTGTGTGATTGCTTTACCTATAAGGTATTGGGTGGTATCGAATCGTAGCTGAGCTTACGATTGATACATGACGGCTAGGCGTATCCCTTGATGATTAAGTTCGGATGACCCGTTGTGAGATTTTGATGTGTTCAGATGAACCACCGCTAGACCTTGTCGGTTAGCATTAAGTTGGGTAATAAGAGGATTGAGAATATGAAATGAATGCCTTGGTTGGGAAGGAAACAAATTTCAGATTCAGGCGAAGACTTGGATCAGTTGGGTAAAAAGGATTGTAGGCTTGGTAACGATGGTGTGGTGTTGCTATCGAAAGATTTGGAAGAATAAGATGGACCGAATATAAAACGATGTCGGAATTGAGTGAAAGAAATTGCATGTTAGATATCAACAGAATTGAGGGTAATGTTAGACGCTTATCGGGATGTTGCGAATGATTTAGAAGATGCAGAGAGTTGCATCAACGACCGAAAAGATTGAGAATGGGATTGAGGAATAGATGATCTTTGCACGTGGTGCAGTATGCTTGAGAGAAATTGATTTATCGAATTAACAAGTTATGACCCTTAATTATTTTGAGGCATAGAGAATGGATACTTGTCCCTTGATGCATGAAAGAGTAGATGTCCCTTATGCGAGTCGAATGGCTGGAATACAAATAAGTATCGAGGTGCAGCGATATGTAATAGACCCTGTCGGTAGATGATGTTGTCGCTTGAATAACAAGTTTGGATGGAATAGAGAATTGTTGGATTATGACTTAGCTAATGAGTTATGTCATATCCACTAAGATGACCGATATATGAATGCTAGATGATTGGTGCTATAGAGATTGGATCGGTGCATGAATAATAAATCTTCTTATGGAATCACAAGGAGATGATGCAAAACGAATATTGATGGTTAACGTGAATTGCTAAGAGATGACCGTGTTGGTGCTAGAAAATTTTTTATGATGCCTCGGAAGAAATATGATTATGTAGTTGCCTTATTTTGTTGGTTAAGAGAGTACAGACCGTATCGATGATCTAAGAATGTGGGAAACGAATATGTCGCGAAGAGACCGTAGGAAAGAGATAATAAGTGATAAACTATTGAGGTAGCAATGTCGGATGATGACTCGGAATAGTTGACCCGATTGAATAAACAATTTGAGTACGATATGAGGATGCGAATTAAATCGAGCAGATGTTATGTCTATGCAAATGGAAATTGGAAGTTTGGATATTCGATTGAGGAATTTTATATGATAGCTTCGAGATTGACCCATAGAGTTGTGGGATAGATTGTTGGATAGAAGTGCCGGATAGAATTGGTCGGTTGCGGGTAAGTCTAGAATGAGACTTCGTTGGGTATGACTCGAGTATGAGCACGGGTAGAAAGACTTGACCCTAGAATGTCGGCTGGTTGCCTAGATTGTTGGCTGGTTGCCTAGATTGTTGGCTGGTTGCCTAGATTATCGGTTGGTTGCCTAGATTGTTGGCTGGTTGCCTAGAGTGTCGGTTGGTTGCCTAGAATGTTGGTTGGTTGCTTAAGTTTCAGATTGGTTGGCTATATCCTTCAGTTGTCCGTGATGGGAATAAGTTCATAAGATTGGGGTGGTGTTCCATGTCCCTAAGTTGGTCAGACCATAAAGTTGTCTTATGATGAGAATTGGTTGCCTCTAAGATAAGAGATAAGCATGTCCCTGATAGCTACTCATCTCATATGAGCTAGCTGAATGTTTGGTTTAGCTTAGAATAGCTGGCCGTAGAGACTTGACTGAATGCTAAGTTGACTGTTGGAAAACCGTAGGATGTCCCTATTGTTGTTGCGTGAGTATAGTCGGTATGAGTAAGATGTGTTGGAAGGTAGGCTTTGGAATGGAATGGATATTTGGGGAATTTGATGTTAAATATTGGATGGGATGACGGATCATGTTGGTTTCAAAATTGGTTGCCTTTGTTAGAATGTGAGAAATTGCTAAAGCTGGTTGGATTGGTTGATTAATATTGAGCTGTGTAAATTGATGGTAGTGCCTTGAGACAGATGGAATAATTTCATTAATCAGATCAAAATTGAGGATAATTGTAACGACGGAATTGGATAGTGCATGTGGCCGAGATCGGCGAGAGTGAATGTGAATAGGAATGACCCTCAGGATTAATGTTGCTGGAATATAAGAGTTGCTTGTGCGAAAGGATAATATGTTGGCTTAATCAATATGAGAAAAATATTTGAGTACAGCGAAAAATATTACTAGAATGGAATGATGGTACAATTTGATGGATGGATTATGATCGAAAAATTACGAGTTGCAAACAAAGTGTATGGATGCGAACGATGATGAGTACAAGAATTGATCGACGAGAATTGGGGTATCAAAATGAAATGTGGCTATGGGATTTATCAACTTTGGTGGCATAAATGACAATGAACTTGAAAGGAATAATTGATATATCTAAGTCGGAATATTTTAGAAATTTTGGATCGGTTGAGAAAAATTGCTCGAGTTGGAATTGGCAACATCTATTGTTTTATTAGTTGGTTGGAATATTGAATAAACAAGTGGGATTATACGAGATGCTCGAAAAGAATTACTGATGTTCGGGAAAGGAAGTGATACCATAGCTCGTTCGCTTTCTCTATCACTGAACTTGGCTGAAGTACATGTATTTCGGAGACGCCTAAAATATGTGTATGATTCCAACTAAGTGGTACGCTGAATTCAAACGAAGCCACGGGGAGGATTATCATGTGCTAAGGATTTTCACGAGTGTCGGAGGAAAGATCAAAGATGGTAAACTATGTTGAATCAATTGGGATGCTATATCGAGACGGTACATTACTTGAAATCAATCGAGAGATTGCGAAAAAATATTAAATGGTGTAAGTTGATTGTTGAGAAGTTTCATGAAAAGTTGGTTGAAGTTTGAGGATGAGTTTTGTTTTAAGTTTCGAGGACGAAACTTTTTCTGGGTGGTATATATTGTAGTGCCCCGACCCGCAAGATGCCTTTTGATGGATGGTTGGTTCGATGAATGCCTTGTTGGACTTGGGAATATGCGAAGGATCGCTTGGAAGACTATGCGATCGTGGCGGAAATCGTCCTATGAATGTGAGTAGTGTTGAACCCTTCAAAGATCCTTTAGCTTCACGCTTAAAATAAAGGATAGTGTGCTATGTTTCTTATTGTGTTGCTCAATAACACCTTGCATGGAATTTGAAAAGATAATGAAAGATAATAATCACATGAACGTAAACTGTTGTGGCTAAATGAATGGTATGCTTGTACAATGTTGCGATGAATTACATGACAGGTGAAGGCAAAGTCCCAAATACTTGGGCGGTGAGTATATCGAGCTTTGGCTCAATGAATAGATGGCAAAACAGATGTTAAGACCCAAGAACTGGGCAGTGAGTATGCTTGGATTGCATTTGAATGAATGCATGCTAAAACAGATGCTAAGTCCCAGGAATTGGGCGGTGGGTACACTGAGTTGGTTGGAAAGATGTATGGTATCAAAGATGTGGCAAAAGGATTGGGTAACAACATTCTATTATCCTGTCGCCGATGTAGAATGTTGATTACGCCAAGACCCTGGTTTGGGCAGATGATAATGTGAGCATTGGCTCAAGGCAAGATGGCAATATGAATGAGAATGGTGGCTGAATTACTTAGTTTTCCTTATCATGCATTATATGTTTTCTTCTTAGATAAGTTGCATATAGTTGCATGGTCATGGACAACTTGTCGACAAGGTGGTTTTTCGAACGGTATTCCTGGGCCATGGAACCCGGTTCGTCCTAGGGAAAACCAATGCTGAAGTAGTAGCAGTGCTGAAGTAGTAGCACGGTATACAGGACTTGCAGTGGGGCTAGCTACCTGCACTGGCAAGGGCGCTGTATACCTGTAAGTCGGTCCAAGATGGCGTGTCGCCAGTGACCTTCATATAGATAGGTCCGGTGCTAATGATGTCTTATGCAGGCAGAGTAAGTTATTACTCAAATACAAGGGAGGATGTCGGCTGTTGGTAAGAATCACCTGAACGGTGACATTTATATTGAATCATGATATTGTTCCTAACAATGTCTTATGCAGGCAGAGTAAGTATTATAAATGTACAGGAATGGCTACACGACCGTGGGTAAGAATCACCAAAGGGTGATAACAGTATGCTTTAAATTATGTTGGCTATGAGATTTGCATGTTTTACTTCTTGTCGGCTATAACATGAAATTGACCCTAAGGCAACGAGAAAGACCACTGTTAATAATGTTTTGTAACATGATTACTTAGTGTTGTCTTCTTAGGTGAGTTGGGCCAGCACCGCTCGCCAGTACATTGATGATGTACTGACCCATGTTGTGGGCAATATTACAGGTGTTTGCTTGGGAAAAATCCTGTGAATCAGTGCTTGGCATCGATGAATCGGATGGGTGTACAGAAGCTCTTCTTTCAAGACGATGTCTTCTGCTATACGGGACATAATGTATGGAACAGTGGAACTCAGTTGTACCAGTGAGATTGTAGCCATATTGGCAAGTTCATTGTAAAGAAGTCGGTATATTCATTGTAGCCTAAAGGGCAAGTGTATACATTCAGTTGGCTATTTAAGAGCCATGTAAACAGTTGTAAATTCTGTATTCCGCTGCGAGTCTTGTAATCCATTTTGATTATCAATAAAGAGATACATTTCTTCATAAATTGTGTGACTTCAATTTATCTGCTTGGTTCTGCTGCGTTATCGATGTTTTCTGAGAATTACCAGGAACTGTAATGGTTTTGCCTTGTACAAGTACAATCTAGACTTGTACGACATCACGTCCAGTGGCTAGTTTTCGATCCTCCGGGATCGGGACATGACAAGGAAGACGGAGCAGCATATTGAAAGCAAAAAATGGAGCAAAAGGTCAAGATGTTTTATCGGACAAATAAGAAATATTTATGACTTTCCGATCCCTCTTTATTTTTTAACCCTCCGATTTGACCCTCCGATTTGAGAGGAGGGAGAGGAGGGGGATAGCCAAAAAAAAGGTTAAACAAACTCTCACTCAATACTCTACGACTTCCCTTCCTAAACCGTCACTCTCAACCAAACATATTATTTTCTCTCCTCACTTAACTCCCCCTCACTTATCTCTCATGACCCTCAATCCAAGCAGACCTTTAGAGTCCTTTCTTCTTCTCCTTCTTACTATCTTCATCTCCCTCTTTCAATCCTAAACCTCACAACAATTGATGTCAGAGATGTCAAGAACGAACAAACCTACACAATCAAGATAAATCTCAAAACTAGATTTTGTTTGGATTATAGGAGTTTTTTTTTCTTTTTCAAAATCTAGGTTTTTTAGATTCTTATATTTCATGTGTAATACATGTTTTATTATAGTTTTCAAGTAAAAAAGTCCACTAATACACTATTTTTTGAAGATTTCGAACCGAGGTTCAAAACTTCAGAACATACACATTCATGTTTAGGACTATAGAAACTGTGCAGTCCTTGTGCATAGGCATAACTCCCGAAATTTTGACAGTCATAAAGACAAAGATCAATAACTTAAGGATTGACAAGATTTTGACATTCATAATGCATTGCAGGACTGCCAAAATTTTACAAGTCCTAGCTTATCCCCAGTGCGCCCCCAACACCCAACAATAAAAGGGCCAGGCTAGTCCTGCTGTATGATAATTAAAGTAACTTACGAGAGGAGGAGTAAAAGTGTTAGATCAGTGGTTGGGAGGGATGAGCAATGAAAATAAATGGTTACCTAATCACCATGTAGGTAGGTGTAATTCCAATTCCGAGTGTGACGAGGATCGTTACAGTAGGTTTAAGATTAACTAAACCAGTGACTGGACTGACTGACTGACTGCGAAGGGAGCGGCCATTGGCACTCATCCACCATTAGCTCTACTTGAGCATGCACATCTCCTCTGCCAACATAAGCGACCACTAGATTAGGTAGGACGGACTGACCAAAGTGCCCTCCATCTTCTGGGGAGAATTTTCTACCATTGTTGATCACAAGAGCTGTTCACCAAGGCCAATGGTTTGGACATTGTCATTACCAGGAAAGACGGAGTCTAACCACGAAAGTGCATATACACCAAATGGAATCAAATGAAATTTGGTTTTGAAACCTGTGTCACAACAAGAAAGCTCAATCAAGACTCCAGGTTTTTACATATGTTTCCACTGCAAGCATAAAGAACAGCATGGATACAGAGATACAGATAGAACAAGGCATGTAGCCGTAACATTGCATGGGAAATGCCTCCAAAACTAGAAGAATTTCATAGGTAACAAGAATATATTATACATCCGCAGAGAGATCTCATACAACATTTAATGTGGAGTTAACTCCAGTAAAAAAAAAAAAGTATAGAAAAACAAAACACTATACTATAGACTGGCATTGCTTCTTCTCTGGCCACTTAGCTGTTGGTTAATCGGATCCTTAGCATGCCCCTACTAAATCAACTCTCTACCAAAGCTAAGTCCTCAAATAGTAAGCAAAAAAAGGCAGAAAAACAAAACAGGGCCTTTATGTACCCATGATCACTGGCTGTTAGAAGAACAACATCAATACAATGCTGCATTGTGAATCACCACCTTCCATCGATTGGTTATATCCACTCCAGAACTAAAAATGGCCTCCCATCAGTCATCTTCTGAATCTGTATTGAATGAAGTATTAGTTAAGAAACAAATGGCATAAGAGATTCCAAATGGTGCATGAAAAGGTTTAGCTGTTTGCACAGTTAATAAGTATTGTGGTATTCCATTCTGGTTAATTCAAATTAGATCATGCAAACTCCCATGTATTTTCACTTAGGTGCCTTGAAATATAGCCAGGGGAAATTTTGGCTTTTTCCAAGAAAGTTTCCTTTGTTTCTGCCCATCCCCAAAGTTTTGGGGTCCATGATGTGTTATTTTGACTTAGTGCCAAATCTCTGTATATATATATCATTCCCATATAAGAATGGGAAAGATATAAACACAAATCTAATATAAAGTTATATTCCGATGATACTACCGGACAAGTTACCAATTCCATCTCAATGATGATGCACAAGTTAACTATCAACTTGAATACAAAATTAGTAACCAATTGCATCTACGCAGAACATGCAGACTTTTCATAGAACTGACCTCATAAGTTTGACTTTGCAAAAATATTTGACTTGCACACAAATGACACACTATTTTACCTGATCGGATATCCTCTCCAACTTGTCCTTTATTGCTCATTTGTCTCATGATCATTGCACATATAAGCTTCCACCAGTAGACATGGAACACAAGCAGCATGAGAAGCATTGTATTGAATGCATAGTATAAGCCTGTAGGGAACTTGCCCATCACCTTCAAGTGTTCTATAGACTGGTAACTGAAGATGCAAAATATTTTTACAACGTTGAACAAAAAATTTAGGAACGGCTATGAAACAAAAAATTCAAATAGTGCTGACAAACCTTGAGGCCTTGATTACCCAGAAAGGAAAGATTATCAGCCGTAGTACAAGCCATGAGAGAGCAAAAAGCCCAAAGCACACACTAGCTCTCATCTCCTTCTCTGAATACTTGAAAACTTTGGCTGCTTCGAGAAATACATCACTGGCATCATGCAAGGCAAGGATGACAGTCCCAATTCGGAAAAACCTGCATAAGCATATTTTTTATCAATGAATTTACTGCTATCCTGTCAAAATGCACTGAGATAAGCTGCCATCAAGTATACCTAAGGATACATTCATGTAGTTTCACTGATACCTGCTTCTTTTAAGAATCTAAAAATGATTTGTTGAAGTGTATCCCATAATTCTTATAAGTCAGGACTATGTGCTTAATTTACTCTGGCAAAAGATTTTTAAAAACAAAGTTCTGAAAACATAGTTTTTATAGAGATGGGGATTGATCTGAAAACCTTGAGAATTTTACTCTCGCTGGTTTCTACCATAAGCTTAACTTTGTTTTATAGAAGCGGTGAAGAGACAGGCATCACGATAACTGCACTGAAACTAGATAACACGAAAATCAACTCATGGTTGAGGCTAATCTAATAAAGTCTAGATTGATACGAACACATGAACCTCTTGTTTCATATGTCATCTAACTTGCAAACTAGTTTGTTCTGGGAGGGTGAGGATCAGTGAAATAGAGTGGAAGAAAGAACTTCACCAGTATAATAAAAAGACTGTGAAAAGATATTTTCAGCTCATGGATATTTGCCAAGCTTGCAAAAGTCGCTAGGCGGTAGTCGGTGGGCACCGGACGCCTAGCGCCTAGACGCCGCCTAATTCCGATTTTTAGAAGTGTGATATTTGCTCTTCTATTCATGTTCTATTATGGGGTTTCCGCACTTAACAACGTACATGTTCACCTTATCTCAATGGCTAAATATCTGCAAACCCCCAACAACCCACCACCAAATATGCACTAGCACACAACAACAGCTACAAAGTTTTTGAATCATCTAACCCTGCCAATTGGTTGAGATGAAGTCCATCACATGTCCCACTTTGAGTCATCAAGTGACTTACAAAGATACATGAAAAACGCAAGAGTGCCCTTCTCCTTCCTCTAGTCGCTGCGAACAAAATATTGTTCACACCATATTTAATATAACCTAGTTGGGTGCAAGCAGCATATGTGACACATACAGAGCTGTGGGAGCACACAACCTGCAATAATATGAATATGATATATAATACTCTCTTTATAATAATATGACAGAAAATAAAACCACAAGTCTCTTTATTATATATTTCAGGGTTGGCTGCATATATCGTTTCCTTCGATTCGACTCGTTTAAGCATGGTTCAAAAATAAGTTTCGGTATCGGTTTCAGGCACCTTCCTATGAGTATTGGTTTGGGTAGCAGGGTTTCAGTTGTTTAAATCAGCCAGTTACTCGGTTTCTGTAGTTTCAGCGGTCTCAGTATTGTTTGTAAGGGCCATCTTCTCTCGAATACTAGCAAACACCATATCTATTTTCACAGCCTCAATATAAGTTCATTTACGTTTAATTCAATTCTAGTACCTCTTACAAAAGACTCTTGCCTTAACCCTTACATGTCCAAGCCATCTAAAATGATCCTCTTTAAAAACAGAATAAATAAACAAAATCACTGAGCTTGCAGTCAAAAACTATTATAGATCTAAATGATACAAGCATTAGCTCACAAAAACAGCAAAATAGCTAGGATAATTCTTATTTTAATGACTAGGACTGTCTGTGCATCTGTTAATTTCTACAATTTAAAGCATGTAATGTGGAGAGAAAAATGTGACACATACATGTACCAAGGTACTTACTCCCTCTTGAAACCTGTAGCTAATTTATTCACCTGATAAATATTGGCAGGGGCGACATCTTCTCTGTAGGTAAATTAGCAGGATCAAGATGCTGCAACTAGTTTCACAAGATGCAAAGTCAAACAATCGGCTAGATTAACTACTACATAAGTCATTTACTTTCCCTTGATCACCAAACAGCATTTGCAAAAAATTTCATTGGCATTGACTTCAATTTCATTAGATGTAAACCTCTGTTGTGACAGCAAAAAGCATCAAGCAAAGATGATATTTACACTACAATACATTCAGTATCTGCAATTAATTTTGACCATGGTTTTAAGTATCAGTCAAAAGTGATACCGAAAACTGCCGAAACTACCAAAACCAACAAATTCAAAACCACCGAAACTGCCGAAACCGAGTTTTTGGACCTTGATTTTGACATCCCATAATGAAATCATTTACCCTATATGACAAATTCTTAGTTTCTAGTGCTCACTGGCATTATAATATGATATTCAACTGAATCCTGTCAAAAAGCATCTAACACAAAACGCTAGAAACATTAAAAGAAAATACAATCTGGAAAGTGCAGAATCGAATGCCCATATTATCGAAAACTTACCCGGTAAAGAAGGAGTATCCAATCAAAATTGAAGTTATTATATGATGAGACATCATTATTGAGAAATCCTTCCGGCGAGTTTCCCATGTAAGAAGTGCAGCTATGCTATAAACGTAAAATCCACATTGGCACATGTAAAAGAGCTTCAATGAACACCTAGCCGGACAAGAGTAGAAATATTAATACAACTATATAGTTGATAAATTTGAATCAGGAGATGGTATAAACTTAGCTATAATTCTACTTTAGATAGCTCTACGGAAAAACAAACTTGCATTCTACTATTCATCTGTTCTGATTGATCATAGTACACAACACTTCTGCAGAAGCCGAGCACTAGGAATATTTCAAGAAGCCTTGATGTTTTTGGTACTTGGAATAGTTGAGGGGTGAAATGTTGTCACTGGTGCTAGAATAATTGCATACACTGGTTTTAATGTTGTTTGGTATGCAAGGAAGTTCATATATGAACTACCATAGCATCTGCAAGAATTACCTTCGGTAAGATACTCCAGAACTGCAAAAGTAATGCTCTCCAAGTCGACATAACTATCATGTCCATATTCAGAGGACCAAGAATTGTAGCTGTGGTTTCTACACCGAACAACTAAAACATGTTCATCAGTAGTTCCTACTTCTATGCTGATCTCTTATATGGTTATATTTCAGGACAAATAAAATTGCAACTGTTCGGTCCTACAGTAAGCTCGAGTTGAAACAGAGACTACAGTCTACAATCTATGAAGTATCGAATAAAAAAAAATGTCATAGTGCCACGAGGCTCCTCCTAATGCATGGTCTTGGGAATATGGAAAGGTTGCTTCCACGAAAATGTCAGATAACCTACATAAAATTAAAAGATACAATATACTACTAAAAGTTCTAAAACAAAGTCCTATTTAACATCACATAATCTAACAGTTATAGTACTCATGGTGATGGTATCCCCATTTTCGTCCACCAAAACATTGTATTGCATTATGAGTTTAAATAGAGATGTAGAATACTCATTGGGCTAAACAAAAGGTAAAAGGGTAAGGTAATCGAAAAAATGGACAAGTAATTGTCTTCGAATTTGATTAAAACAAAATCATGTGAACGTATACGAATAGTCATCAAGTATGACTTCATAGTAAACTTACAACTATAGAAGAATCCCTCTTATGACTTTCAAACAATTATATACCACGTGTTCCCCTATCATCAATAAAGCAATTACTGCTTATCATGGCAATGTTGGCATGGACATGTTGACATGGGCTGACACAGTAAGCATAAGATATCATACTAGGCCACCATTGGGCGTGATCTCATGCTAAGATTCACTACGAGGAACAATTTCTTCTGAATGCGGACCAAATTTTGATCACCTTTTAATTGATCATTTACAATGCAATAGTCTACTTTATGGTTGCCATGATGATTTGAAAAATAGCTGCAGTGCAGGGTTCTATTTGGGATAAAGACTTCGTTGTTGTTGTTGCGGTGTAGGGTCCTACAGTATTTGACAATGTAGTCCTCCAGATCTGTTAAAGTGTCGGATTAAAGAAGAATACACACTTTCATTTGAAACTGAAATAAAAAAAAAGGGAACAAAAGTATCATTGGATCTGTTTGTTGTCCCAAACTACATGGATCAGTCATCAACATAAGGAATTTGTGGTGCAATAATTAGATGTATTGAACGAGAAATCAGATAATAAGGCATATTTGGAAATTTTGGATTCTACTCTTTTAAGAGTTGTGCAAATAATTAGATGTGAAATGGAAGAATAGACTAAATGCATGATGATTGGAGAATAAGGCTCTGTTTGGGACTCAGTTTACATGCCCCAAAACCGTGTTTTAAGGCCAAAACTCTGTTTTAACTCGTGTGAACATTGTTCGGGAATTGGTTTTGGTTCGGTTTTGGCAAAACCAAGATTTTCCTCGCTTCAGAAACGGAAGAAAAAGCAACGTTTCCAAAACTGACACTACAAACTAACATAGGTAAACAAAATCGTCCCTACTCTTTTCTTCTTTTTATTTCATCAGATGATCAGATTAAATTTTAATTGATTAGATTTTAAAATATAGATTAGATTGAATTGGAATAGGGCTTTAATTTAGTTTACACTAAATTAGATTTCATTATATTTTGAATCACGGATCATATTATAGTGGATTATAGTTCAAGTTCTAAACTTGATTAGATTAGATTAAACTTTTGTCGTAGATTAGATTTGATTGAAATTTTAAGATGGAATAACCCTATCAGAAAAGATAACTTCACAATTAGACATACCATTGTTTGGTAATTTCCACTTACAAAACATTGTTTTCATTATACATGCCAAAATATTTTGTATTTACAATACGAAATCCTAAACACACCAAAACTTTGTTTATATCTGTTTGTTTATAGAAACCCCGTTTAAATATCTGTTTAAAAGCTTGGTTTTAAAAAAACTAATCTCCAAAAGGACCTGACGTATTCTGGCGTGCAGTTGGGCCTACGTAGCTACTTCATAGATATCAATTGATTTCACTTGATCAAATAGTAAGGGAGCAAATGTTAAACATGATACCTACATTCAAAGATAGCAATCAAGAACATGAAGTAAAATATAAAATTACAAATGGTGTTGGATAAGTTTAGAGAGATGCTCAAAAGGATAAGAATCATCATGATCCAAGACTATTGGAAACATGCAGGAATGCTTCATCAAGTCATATATGGTTATATACCAACAAATTTACAGAAATCACTATTCCAAATTCCGGTGATAAGGGACGACAAATTCTGCACTCACCTAAGCTCTTGATTTGGCCATCCTTTAAAATACTGATCTGTGTCAGTTGACCAAGGCTCTTGCTGCAAGATTGATATGACCCATAGCTGCGCACTTGCATAGTATGTCAGCTTCCACATTGACTCAGAACACTTTACAATCTTTGACTGCCTAGCATCATCAATCACCACTTTAGCAACTCCTTTCATCAACAATCCTCTAGCCAAATGCTACAACAACAAAAGCAACAAAGATTTTATCCCAAATGCCATTCTAGCCAGACAGTGATGACATATACAAAAGATAAATGATATACCAGGGTAACTATCACAAAGAGAAAATTTTGTGGAGATGACTGGAATACATGACGAAAGCAAAAGACCACTAACATTTTTGAAACACATTACCCTTGATCATGAAATAAATATGTATTTATGTATGGAAATAGAAAATATCTTCAAAGAAAAGGTGAAGTCTCCTAGAAAAAACATGGGAGTAAATGTTCACCCATTATTAAGAGAATTTTAATATTCAAGGTCAAAGTTCAGTGGGAAATGTGAGAATTTATGTAACTGATCAGAATCTTAAATAAGTATGAATTGTTAGATGCACATCAAATTGACTTTTTTACTCGCTAAACGTCAATCGATTTTGCAACAGCTTTATAGACACATAAAGATTTATTACGTTCTCACCTGCTTAGCACCTAGCTCTTCAACCACAGAACTACCCATAATAAAACCGTAACTTTCCTTCACCTTCATCCTATTTTTTTTTTGGCTTCAAAACCGTAATATGATAGTAGGTACATCATTTGTAGAAGATTGAGACTCTGGTCAGTAGACCAAAAGAGAGAGCCTAGAAGGTTTAAGAGCTTTTCTAATCCTGGATTTACAGGGTTTTCTATGAAATTCGTAATGGTGAATGCACCACTCACTACATGCTAAAAGAAGAATGTGATTACTTGGACTGGTGAGGCAAATGGAGCTTCAGTTAAGCAAGTCTCAGTGACGCGTCGGATCCTTACACATGCCTGACTTTCAAGAGAAACCCATACTAGAATGGTGATGCCTCTGCTAAAGAGGCTCAAGAAAAAAAAAATATCTGGTAAAGCACATGCTTTCGCTACTTCACATTTTATTTTTAATATGACTCGTTAGAACATGTCAACACACATGTAGGTGGACATTCTAGACTTCTAAAAACTTTTATGAGGATGAGAAGAAGTGCTTTGTAGGAATACTAGAAGACTTTTTCACCAGTATGTATTGGTGAGGCATGTCAAAAAAATATCACAACATCTTCAGGAAATTTTCCACACACTTCATGAAAGAGATCAATTTTGGGCACAGATTCATGTTGTATGGTTTTTACACCATATGAAGTGTGAACATAGCTATGTGGTTCCCACCACCCCTAGGAACCGTGTTCCAGATCTCGCGAGCACAAATGTGCAAGGATAACCATAAAAAGCGAGCAAGATGTGTTGGATACGGCTTGTGTTCAACTATGGATTGCGACAGACGCCGTCCAATCGGAGAATTTGGGGAGGAGTCGATACACCAATACATGACCATATCAATGGCCAAAACAGCATCAGGGGTACACTGCCAGTGTACCGGGATTAACACTCTTCTTTCCAACAAGTTTTGGTGTGGGGGAGGGGGGATCAAAACCCCCCACAATATACTAGCAGTATACCGCCAGAGTCAGGACTAGTCGGTTTGGGTGTATGGTTCAGATTTAAAGATGTGATACCGATGGTTTTGATTTTTCTTAGACTTTTGGGAAAGGTTGGGGGTCCTATAGGGTTGGTGGGACAAGGAAAAAGGAGGTTTTGCAAGAGACAGCTCTTGGAAGCCATTAAGGGAGTCTTCATGAGGAAAAAGAGAGCTCATCGGAGATCACGTAAGTAGAGGATTTCGCGTTGCAATTTGTGTGTGTAATCTATGTAAGGTTTTTCTTGTTGATTCAATAAAGTTATTTCTCTCATTGTCCCGTGGAGTAGGTCGAGCTTGACCGAACCACGTTAAATACTATGTATTTACGGTTTGTTCCTATTGCTATTAGTTTGGTTATTTGTGCCTTGCTATTTTACTCGCCGTTATAATTTTGTTGTTTGTGTCGCTGCCGCGTGTGCACAACAAGATGATTCAAGTTATACAAGATAAAGTTAAAAAAAGATCAATCAAATGGCAATATAAGAGAAAATACACAAATTAATTCTCAAAATGAAGAAAAAGGAGCAGGTGGCTATAGGATTCGGAACAAACTGTTAGTTGTCGGCACAAACCAGGTAACATTGAGTGTAACACTACTTATCGACATAGGAAGGGGGGTTGTTGGAAGTGGTAATTTGTCCCAAGTGAGAGGGTCGGATCTGATTTCAGTGAAATAAAGAGCATGAAGATCTTCAAGTTCCATGTAATAAAAGTAAGCTTGTGTCTCTGAGTTGAAGACGTGACGACGTGAGTATGGCCACAAGAATATGCTCGGGTGGCAAGAAACCTATTTACATATTCAGGTTCTAAACCTGGTACCTCAAACTCATAACAAACACACCTTCTTATCCTCCCTCCCTCGTATATTTCATTCGAGTAGCCGAATTTTAAACCAAAAGCAGTCATGATCTAACATAACCTAGTAGTTTTGATCGATTCATGTGTTAAATAATACTATAGATCCAACTCGTTAAGTAAATTTTCATCAAGATCCAAACCTACTTAAAATAGAACAGATGGAAAGAGAAACGAACGAACGAACCTTGAAGACGAGGTTATCGAGCAAGAACCTGGCCCCGAGGAAGCTGACGGAGAAAGAGAGTGCAATCAAGAAATGCGAGGCGTCCGGCTTGTCGCCGGCGCAGAACACCGCCTCCATCGCAGAAGCAGCAGCAGCAGGAGCAGCGAATCAGAAATCTGAGTGAGCTCCGAGAACCAAATCAGCGTCAAAGAACTTGGGGGGATCTCGGCGACATTATCCGATCGAATCGATCGACCGAAGTATAAATAGAGAGAGAGAGAGAGAAGAATGGCTTTCTCTTCTAAATAGAAGAGAGAGAGAAGAATGCGGAATTTCTTGATTCTGGATGAAAGAGAGACAAAGAAGGGGCTCCGTTCCGTTTGATTGTGAGAGGGAGGGACGGACGGACGGACGGAAATCAAAGAATGTTGCTACTTTAATCAGGATTAATATAATATCGTTTTCGTTTTATTTTTTATGGACAAATATGAAATATATTTTATAAATAGTCATAATTTTACTTGTTATCCTCCCATTACTATACTGTATTTGGTAGATGAAAAACTGATATAATTATTTGATAAAATAAATATGTTAAAATAAACTTTAGAATATAAATTGTTTTAAAATTAACATGATGAAATTAAAGTATATTTAATATTATTTTAAATTCGAACGGTGGAGGTGACTAGACTTGGAGGAACAAAGGAAGAGGAGATGCAACAGGAGCGGTGGTGGTGTGGTGGGGCTGGCCAAAGGTAGAAAAAGTATAGGAGTTGTTGCTAACATTGCTAATCGAAAGAAGGAAAAGGGAAGAGAGAGAGATGGAGATAATGGTGGCGTTGGGACTCGATCGCAAAGAGGAAGAGAGAGGAGGCGAAGAGAAAGGCGTCGATAAAAAGGAGGTGGTGGTTTCCTCGTGATCATGTTATTGTTGACATTTGATATGGATACTTTATTACAACATCAAAACAAATGAACTAAAAACATTACACTTCCAAGTTGAATTCGAAGAACATCAAAACAAATGAAATAGAAACATATAGATATTCAATGCATATACAAAATTTCAATTTCACACTTTTGTATTTTCCTCCACTTCCTACTTCATGCACATCCAAACAATAGGTAGATATTTTTGGTGTGCATAATATTGAAGCTATGATAATTAATTAATTAATACCTAGAAAAGACATTGTCTTGTGCATAATGTCACATAGGAATCACAACACATTACAAGACAATAGGGTTTGAAATATTTTAAGAACTTCCTTGTTTAGGAGTTGAAGAGAGCATGCCCACGAGTCAATATCAAGGTTGTAAATTTCAAAGTCAAGTCAAAACTTCAATCAGTATTTATTTCCAATGGTCTGTTGCATGTTGTAACGTTTTCGCCTGATCAGAAAATATATTGTCATGATTCAGTTATTCAGAACCCATTGTGTTAGAAAAAGTGGTAAACATATAGATGAATGGTTAAAAAATAAAAAGATGAATAGTTTCATTGCACTACGCGTTCATTGACCAGAGTTCATAAGTTGCTAGCTGTGAATACAATCCATTTTTGTTCATCCACCAAAACTAGTGAGGAAGTTAATCATTCCACTCAAATTGCCACGTGTCAAACTAGTGGTCAAAATTAGTACGAATGTTCACCAAACATTCCCAAAGTGATTTTAGGTTGGATGAAAATAACGTGTAACAACTCTTGAATGGAATGACGAACATCCCACTAGTTTTGGCTGGTGGATGAACAAAAATGGACTCATGAATCAATATACATACAGCTCATATTCTTTCTTTCCAGTCTTTGATAACTGTAAACAAGCATGCCACACTTTTGAAAATGCTATCCCCAATATTATATACAATACCCACTTCTTCTTTTTTCTTAGCATCCAACAATAAAACATTTCAAACTCACTTCTCCTCCAAAAATTTAAAAATGCATCCGTATTTACAGCCATACAAACTAATAGAATTTCATATTTACACTATTTGTATTCTAACATAACATATATATGCTGCATACTTATGTTTTCCTCAAGAAAGGGGAGGGAGACTGCTTTTTTATATGTGTTATGGAATTATTTGAATAGTATTCAAATAATATCCAAAGGTTTTCAGAACAACGCATTCCATATACATGTACGTCAGCCAAAAAACAGCCTGTATCCGCTGTATAAAAGAGAGCAAATGCTGTAAAAGGTGAAAGGAAAACAACTGATTGTTTGGCGCATTTGTATGAATCCATTCCAACCAAAGCGTTATATACATGCACAATCCAGTGTTGCACAAAGAAAGAAAAATTACATGACAAGCCATATGCAGTCGCACACATTTGAATATGACAACACATTCTGCAGCAATCTACGCACTCAACAAACAATAACGTACCCAAACATGGCAACAAAAATGTACATCAAATGGAACTTGTCAATCTGTTTCAGCTAAGTGCTCGGTCGTGCTCCTCCGAGGCCAAGGTACCAAAGAAGCTGTTGGAAGGCCTTTCTGCCCCACTGCATAACATTACTTATAACACCAGTTGATGTTTCTTCAGGGTCATCAATGGATTTACCTGACAAAGTAATTTTTTCTTCTACACCTTGGTTCTCCTTGGATACCACGGCTTCTCCTCCATCTCCAGAAAGTTGATCCTAAAAAACATGCAACCATTGGAAAAGAACACAGAGATCCATCAAAATCCTCACAGATAGCGCTATACAATGTACAGGCTAATATCAACAGTGAAATCAAATGTACATCATTGCAATCACTGAAATCACGGTAGCAGCTGCTCTCTTAACAAGCTTTGCAGCACTGAAATAAAGGCACAGAATATTGTTGGATGGAGTTGATACTCTCAGTACAATGCCTTGTCTGCAAACGATTGCTACACATATTTTATGTATTATTAATATCACGTAACACAGTGATATTGATGGTGATAATGACCAAAATCATAAGCCTTAGCAGCAGAAAGAAAAGAAAAGAAAAGACACAAAAGAGAGTTTGGGATAGCTATTTCCGGTATGATGGATTTCAACCCAGTCTGGAGTCATGCTCTCTCAGTACAATGTGTTAGTTGTTCATACTCTCACCCACAAGGCCTCCAGCTTTTTCACAAGGTAAAGTACCCTTATTATATGTTCTTAAACAACATGGCATTCTTTCTCATTTTTTATTGTTAGGATAGTAACATTTCCTGAATGTATCACAAACACAATGCATACAGAATTACTAAGCCAAAACAGACAAATGATTGGAAGCAAAAGACTATAGTTCCAGGCAATGACGAGATGAATCAAGACTCTATGAGCAGAATGGGTGAAATTCAGAGCTCTAATTTTATCTAAAAAATTGGATGGTAACGGAGAACAACTTCTACAAGTTTTAAAGCAGTGACGAGACAAAAAGGAATTGGCATCAATGGTAGTTAAACAAACATAGGGAAGCCGCTTCACATCAGACATTTACCTGGGACGAGTAACATTCCTCGGCCTTTTCAGATGTAAACAAAATATCCAATGGCTTTCCATTCTCAGCTTCATTTGGAAAATAATGTGCATTGGGCTTTCCCTTCTCAACTTCGTTGGGCAAATTTGCAAAGGGCTCTGAAACAGGAATTGGTGTCAGAGCAGGAACCAGAATTGCATCTCCTTCATTGCTGGCCATGTTACTTCCATTCATCCTCATGTCAACATGTAATTGGCTTTCTGAAGGGATCACTTCATCAGTACTTTCGGCATGATCAATGCCATCCAACTGGGTCTCACTACTTCCAGAGCTAAAGTTGCCAGCCTCTATGTTCTCAGCAATGATCACTTTGCCCACCATTTCAGTCAATTTTTCTTCTGTTATTTTCTGGTTCTCTGCTTCATTTGGAAAATAATGTGCATTGGGCTTTCCCTTCTCAACTTCGTTGGGCAAATTTGCAAAGGGCTCTGAAACAGGAATTGGTGTCAGACCAGGAACCAGAATTGCATCTCCTTCATTGCTGGCCATGTTACTTTCTTTCATCCTCATGTCAACATGTAATTGGCTTTCTGAAGGGATCACTTCCTCAGTACTTTCGGCATGATCAATGCCATCCAACTGGGTCTCACTACTTCCAGAGCTAAAGTCGCCAGCCTCTATGTTCTCAGCAATGATCACTTTGCCCACCATATCAGTCAATTTTTCTTCTGTTATTTTCTGGTTCTCTGCTTCATTTGGAAAATAATGTGCATTGGGCTTTCCCTTCTCAACTTCGTTGGGCAAATTTGCAAAGGGCTCTGAAACAGGAATTGGTGTCAGACCAGGAACCAGAATTGCATCTCCTTCATTGCTGGCCATGTTACTTCCATTCATCCTCATGTCAACATGTAATTGGCTTTCTGAAGGGATCACTTCCACAGTACTTTCGGCATGATCAATGCCATCCAACTGGTTCTCACTACTTCCAGAGCTAAAGTTGCCAGCCTCTATGTTCTCGGGAATGATCACTTTGCCCACCATATCAGTCAATTTTTCTTCTGTTATTTTCTGGTTCTCTGCATTCTCCCAGTCTTCAGTAACAACTATAGTGTTTGCTGTTTCCCATGTCTGTAATACTCTGTCAGGGCCAGGCTGCCAATGGAACTTGCCCGAAGGACCCCGGAGTATAAACTTGAAATGAATAGACTTCTCCAAAGGTAAATCCTAACACAGAAGGTGATTGCTTAGACAAATCAGAATATGGAACCAGCAGTAAACTGTTTAACAAAAGGGTGTTATTGTCTTACCATCTCAGCTGTCCAGAAATGGCCTTCGGACCAGACGAGAGGAATGGCATTCTCCGGATCCCACAGTCCAAATATTGGGTCATCTCCGAGTAGGAAAAAGTGCTCACCAAACAAACATGCCTTCTGCAGAACAAATTTCACATGTATTGTTCTCGATTTACCTGACAATCAACACAAATTAAGAGGAATCTTAACATCGCCAAATGGGCAAATATAGAAGACAATACAGATGGTTAAAACCAGTCACTGTACACTTACTTTCAATCTGAATCTTAGAGGCATCATTTCCCTCAACAGCCTACATGGATGAACTTCCTCGGATCAAAAATAGGACATAATTGGCAAAAGCATTCAGACATCATTCTGCTAGATTATCTATAAAGAATGGTACTCCAACAATAAGTGTTGTGTCTCTGTTGCATCGCGTAATACCAGAAACAACACATCACACTCCAAATACATTGGGACAAGCGACATGTCAAAATAGGTGTTGTGTCTGTGTCATATTTGTGTTTGTGCAAAATAGTTAAAGAAGAATATATAATACCAAATTCATTGTTGAAACATTTTAGTTAGACATCCATTATACCTGTGTTGCACCGACACAAATATGACATGAGACGGTAAGGAGAGGGTGACTTGGATACAACATAAAGTTTGGTGTGTCCTAATGTATTTTGGAGTATATATATATTGTGTACTTGTCTGACATGGACACGACACAGATTTTCCAGAATGTTTGTGCTTGCTAGGCTACTACTAATACTAACTAACGCGGGAATATGCATTATTAACATCATTTCTGCTGCAATGATGGGCAAAGAAGGGTTGAAAATATCAATGATAATACGAGCGGTATATCCCATTTGGTTTCACTAGTAATCTTAGACAGAGAATTTAATGAAATAAAAGAAAATTGCAATTTCCAGATTCGGTAATATCAAAGGTATCTAAAAGAAACAAGTCAACAACAAATATGACGTAATTCCAAAGATCTGCTTATGGTTAGCAAGCAAAAAATGTGCAACATTTCCCATGAAAATTATTTACAAGAACTAGCAAGAGGAAGTGAAAAGACCAATAATTATACAATTTCAAATCAAGAAACGAAAATATTTAAAACAAACAATCAGAGTAAACACAATAACAAAATGGGTTTAAATTGCACTAATAAAAAAATACTGAAAAGAAAACGAAATTGTAATCTAAAAGTGCAGGGAAAAAATACTGAAAAAAACAAAAATGTAGCAAGATTAAATTCATTTCAAGAATGAATTGTTGGAAACTTAATAGTGAAATGACAAATTGGATCTCATTATGTTATCATCGATCCCCCTTTCCTTAATTCACTATGATCATCCCATTCATCATATGGACTTAACCCTTCGCAGGCTTCATCAATACCATATCTGATAGAAGAAATCTTATTCCATTTATAATCTCTCATGTGAGGGATTATAAAGAAACAAATCTCATATTCTGTTATAATATTTAATTTCTTTGGTTTATAAGCTGTCGTTTCTATGGGTTTCTTTGGAGCAATGTGAAATGAAACAACTCTGTTCTCTCTCTCTCTTGGCTCCATCAAAAAATTCAGCTTCTTAATTTTGTCTTCTGTTGTGTTTTGTGTGATTAAATCATCCAGTATATTTAATTTCTAACAAGAATCAATAGACCATATTGGTTGTGCAAAAATAAAAAGAAGTAATAATTGTGCAAGAGTACACTATGAAAGCATCAATTACCACCAGCGGAGACGGAAATAAGGACAGCGGCGGAACCGACCGCACCGGCGGGGTCCTCCTCCCGAAACCCGACGGATGACGGAAGAACCGGGTCCAAGAATCCGAACCCGCTGCCGCCTTGAAAGGAAAAGAAGAGGAAGTCGTCGTCGTCGTCGTCCTCCTCCTCCTCCTCCCGCTTAAGCTGGTCTTCGGCAAGAAAGAGGTAGGCGAGCAATGGGTCTTGAGAGCTTGAGCTTCCATTGATCAAACCCTAGCTAGCTAGCTCTCTTCTTCACTTTCGTTCTTGATTGCTGCTGTCCGTGATCGAATGTGGTGCTACTGCTGCGCCTTTGGCTTTACTTCAGTTCATATAGAACCGGGCCCCGCCCGGCTCACGCCGTCCGTCCGTGTCGCTGTTGATTGGATTGACGGCTGGGATTCGCGGAGAGAGGCCAAGAGTAGTAGATTCGCTACGCGTGGAGTCGGGTACCGTAGCATATTTGGAAGCGCCCGTGAGGATCGTAACCACCACTTACGGACCACTTCCTTCCTTCCTTCTCCGTTACCGTTATTTATTTTTGTTCGCATTCTGAATCTCGTGGTGCACAAGCACCTGGACCGGACCGGACCGGACCGGACCACGAGGTAACAAGTACGCATAAAACCGTTTAAATCTAAATTAATTTTGACATAAATTAATGTAGTTGCTTGTGTACGTACGTACTCTTGACTCGTTGTTTAAAAATATTCTGCATGCGTGCCTTGTCCGTAGCTGAGTTAATTAGTTGTACCTCCCTATGGTTTGTACGTATTTTGATAACTGTTCTCATTATTTCAAAAATAAAGAACATCCTCCTGCTTGCTTAATTTTCTACTCATTTTTTTCTATGAATCAGGAGAGTACAACTAATTAACTTTATAAACCAGGGAGGTGTTCTTTATTTTTAAAACAACAGGGACAGTTACCAAAATACGAACAAACCATAGGGGGTACAACTAATTAACCTCCCGTAGCTAGGACCAACAAATCTGGACATATTTTGTAGCTAGCGCAACATATTAAAATCTGGATCGGACCGGACCGGACCGGACTGGACTGGACTGGACTGGACTGTTGGAAATGCTTAAAGACACTACTGACTAAATATAAGATAACTAACTACTAGCTGTCCGATCTCTCTAGCCTAGTGGTATTAGAGCGGACATCCGGAGGAACCGACAAGGTTCGAGTCCCCCAATTGTGTGTGTGCGTGGGATTTCAAAAAAACTAACTACTAGCTTATCCCCATACACATGACATGAAGGATGAAGCAGCCTATTATTTATGGGGGTTGCTTGATGGCTTCCTCCAAAGAGCGCTAAGGTTTAATTGTTCACTTGCATCAATAATCTTGTCTAGCCTATCTATCTTTAATACGTTACGCCTCCTCCCCTCCCAACTAAAAAAAGGTTATTAATTCATCTATATGTAGATAGCACCAACTCACAATCCCCAATAAGTATGAGATTTTTTTTCTTATATATGAACGTGTTATTTATGTAATATACCGTATCTTACTAATTTATATTATTGGATGGGATATGCCAGTGTTGTAGTAATCGAGATCGGAACCGCGGTTGGACCGAATTTTACAAAAAAAACCGATCCACCATAATTTGAGCTGAAATTTTAAAAGAATAGGAGTTTAACCGTTGAACCGACCGAACTGGTACACAATTAAACCGGTCGATTATGATTTTATTTTTTAAAAATAAAAACTCAAAAAAAAAATTATTACGTGAGATTTAGACAATTTGTTTACATGTTTGAACCAAACATGATAAAATACAATTATGTAATTATAATTTTATTATACTACAAACTCAAATGTATTACAAACTTAATTTAATATGATTAAATTACATCCTAAGCCTAGTTAAGTTATCCTCAACATTACATATGGGCCTTTAGGGGATGTTTGGATAGATATAACTCTTTGAAAGTGTGAAAGTGGCACTTACGTCATGATGAGTTTCAGTTGAAAGTGTGAAAGTGGCACTTACCAAAATGTGTTTGGATGTAGTAATTTTTGTCTCCTGCAAGTGGAAGAAAAATGAGTTTGATGTTTGGATGGTTGTTGAAAGTGGAAAAAAAAGAGTTCGGTTGTTTGGATGGTTGTTGAAAGTGGATATTGGAATTGTAGATATGATAACCCATAATTAAATTAATTATAAAATATTTTCAAAATAAAAATTATCAAATAACTATTGATTATTTTAATTGATATTTTAAATTATCAAATTAACATAATAATTTTTAAAATATAATATAAAATTGACATATAATTTAAAACACATTACCATAATTTAGTTATTATTTATTACAGTAACTATACCTGTATTAATTATAATCTATTATTATAATTGTATTAATTATCATAACCATAACTATAATTACACAAATTATAATTATATTCATTATCATAATTATCATAATTTACAAAGAACTCTCTGGAGGGCTCGAGGTCCACTCAAAAATTCTAATTTACAAATGTATGCTAACACCAACTTTATATCCCATATTTCTCTCTCTCCCTCTATACACCACTCAAAAATCCTAAATAAATTCCCCCAAAAAAAATTCCCAAAAAAACCTAAAGAAAAGTCTGTGACCCTTCTTCCCCTCATCTATCTTCTCTCGCAGGCGAGCCCCACTCGAGGAAGAAGACGAGTTCCCGCGCTCGAGGTCGCTCCGAGTGGCTCGAGGTCGTCGCTGCGGGTGGCTCGAGGTCGTCGCTGCGGAGGGCTCGAGGTCGTCGCTGCGGGTGGCTCGAGCTCGCGCCTCCGCCCCTCTCTCGACTTGTGAAGGCCGGAGCCCCCATCAACCTCGTCAAGACCAAAGCCCAGCCGGAGCCCCTCTTCCGGCCTCGCACCCCTCTCTGACTTGTCAAGGCCGGAGCCCCCATCAACCTCGTCAAGGCCAAAGCCCAGCCGGAGCCCCTCTTCCGGCCTCGCACCCCTCTCTCGACTTGTCAAGGCCGGAGCCCCCATCACTCTCTTTTTTTTTCTTTTTTTCTTTTTCTTCCGGAGTTCATTCCGGAGTTCCTACCAGTTTCAACAAAAACTGAATGGAACTGGATGGATGTGAAAATGGTGAAAAGAAGGGGAGACAAGAACTGGACCACGTCAAATCAAGAAAAATCAGAAGAGTTTTAGCTGTGCAACCAAACAGCTGAACTCACAAGAGTTCAGCTGAGTTGCAATTTTTCCTTCACTTTCAATTTTTCCTTCACTTAGGAGTTGATGGATGGGCCTTTCCTGAGCTTTCCGTCTTTCCGGATGGATTTCAAACCATTCTTTCCCTAACCATGCCGCATTCCTGCTCGACGGAATGCTCCATCCAAACATCTCAAGAACAAGGAACGCCATCATACTAAAGTCACTCCAAACTGCTATATTCCACTGCGCATCCAATTCCACAGAACCATTGCAAGCCTTCAGACACTTTCAGCTGTCCGGCACCGACCCGGATGAGTTCGCCGTGTCGAAAGCGCTATCGCTTTCCGCCAACCTCTATTCGTTGGACAAAGGAAAACAAATCCATACTTTTCTACTCAAAAAGAACATTCCCATGGATGTCGTGGCAAACAACTCTTTGGCCAATATGTATTTCAAGTGCGGAAGTGTCGGCGACGCGGAGAAGGTATTGTATGCGATGCCGGAGAGGGACACGTATACTTGGACAGTTGTTGTATCTGGGTATGCCTGGAACGGCAGAGTGAAGGAAGCCATGGCTTCATTCGAGGAGATGCCGATGAGGGACACAGTTTCCTGGAACTCGATGATGGGAGGTTTTCAGAGGGAAGGGTACAACGACATGGCATTGGAATTGTTCCGCAGGATGAGGCTAGAGAATGTGGCGCTTAGTGATTTGACGTTCGTCGTTGTTCTCAAGGCGTGCATCGGTCTGAAGAGGCTGGAAGAAGGTAGGAAGGTTCATTGTTGCGTAGTGAAGTCGGCTTGTACAAAGAGCAGTCGTGTTGGGGGTACACTGATGGATATGTATGCTAAATGTGGCGGCGACATGCTAGGAGCTCGTACATCTTTCGAGGAGATTCAAGAGCGCGACGTGGTATCGTGGTCTATCTTACTAGCGGGCTTTGCTCAGAATGGGAGGGTTATGGATGCTGAAGTGCTTTTCAACAGAATGCCGGAGAAGAACTTGGTTTCTTGGAACGTCATGTGCTCTGGATATGTGCAGAATGGCATGCAAGAGAGGGCATTCACTCTTTTCGTCGAAATGATGAGAAATGGAATGAAACCAAACTGCTACACTATGACGAGCCTCCTAAGTGGGTGCACATCTACTCACTTGGCCAGACAAGGAAGGAGTTTCCATGGGTATATGTTGAAAGCAGGGTTGTCGTCGGATACTGCTATTGGCAATTCTATGATAACAATGTACGGGGAGCAGGGGTGTATTGGAGATGCACGTCTCGTCTTTGACGAGATGCCCCGGTATGATGTAGTCTCTTGGACAGCAATGTTGGCTGCCTACATTTGCAATAATGACGTAGATGAAGCACGCCATGTCTTTGGTACAATGCCGGAGAAGAACCTAATATCCTGGAATACGATGATGTTTGGTTACCTTCAGAGGAGGAGGAGCAGCATGGGAACCAATCCTGTCTACTGCACCAATGATGATGCGCTAATGTTCTTCTACGACATGGAACGATCACAAGTTCGACCGGATCACTTCTCATACAACTGTGCTCTGACCGCTTGCGCAAACAATGGAACCTTAGACCAAGCCAGAGCAATCCACTGCAGAGCCATGAAAAGAGGGTTGGAGTCGGATGTAGGAGTAGGTAACGCACTGATCACCGCGTACGGGAAGTGTGGGAGCATTAGCGAAGCGGAGAAGATTTTCGGCCTCATGTCAAGCCGTGACATGATATCTTGGAACGCCTTATTAACGGGCTACTCACAAAATGGACGAGGACACGATGTCTTGAACTTTTACAAGGAAATGCGCAGCTCTGGACTGGAGCCAAACCATGTCACCTTCATAAGTCTGCTCTCGGCCTGCAGCTACATGGGAAAGGTAATACAAGGTCGGGAATACTTTGATGAGATGGAGAGAGTTCATGGTATCAGCCCAAGTAAGGAGCATTACGCTTGCTTGGTAGATCTTCTCGGCCGGGCAGGTCTTCTGAACGAAGCGGAATCGATAATTCAGAAGATGCCGATCGAACCAGATGCAACAGTGTGGGGGGCGTTGCTTGGAGCCTGCAAGATGCATGGTGATCCAGTGATTGGGAAAAGGGCAGCAGCTCAAATATTTCGTGTGGAACCACACAATTCTGCTGCTCATGTAGCTCTAGCTGAGACATTTGCTACTTCAAAAATGTGGGAAGATGTGGCCAGAGTACGGTCTGCAATAAGAGAGAAGAGGCTTTTGAAGGAACCGGGGTGCAGTTGGCTTGACGTTAGAAGCCAAAACCATACTTTCCTGTCCTGCGACCATTCTCACCAACAGAATGATCACATTCATGAAACACTTTCCAGCCTGTACTGTAACATGATGATGGAAGAAGAAGAAGAAGAGTATGTACCCAATACTTCCATTTAGCATCTCTAAGTCGGTATAGCCACCAACAAAATGTCAACCGGCAGGAAAATGAGAAATTCTGCGATGACAGCGAAGAACAAGGAATCATTTATGTATGCGAGAGACTACTTCGTTCACAGCTAAGCAGAGGCTTTCTTAGTTTAAGCCATATTTAACTATTGGAGTGGTGAAGTCGCCATCTCTATCCCCAATTAGCTCTGAGAGTTGTTCTCGAATGGTAGGTAGGTCTTGGACAGGGAAGTAGCCAACTGAGTTGAGAGCTTGCCGGCCGAAGAGCCTTTCCTATGTCATAACACCAAAGAAATTAGGGAGTCCCAATTGTATCCGACGCAACACTGAACAGGAGAGGTGATACAGATGGGATGACTTTCAAGCTAATGAATGAATTGGGTTCTTTGAAGTTTCAAGCTAGGAATGTTTGCAGTACATATGTTAGATTATATTTGTAATGTAAATATGGTCCATACCCATAAGCTCAAATGTAGACACTATATATATATTGTAAGAAATCCTAGCAATAAAAACAAGGCATTATTATTTCCTACATGGTATCAGAGCCTCCCGAAAAATCCTAGCCGCCATCTCCCGAAAAACTCTATCTTTATATATATATATATATATATATATATATATATATATATATATATATATATATATATATATATATATATATACGGCGCCCCTGATCGCGGCCGATTCGCCGCCGACCCCGTCCATCAGCGGCAGATTCGTCGGAGTTGTACAAAATTTTGTACACCCGATATCCGCTCGCTCCTACGCGCCAGATCCGGCGCCCCTGATCGCGGCCGATTCGTCGCCGACCCCGTCCATCAGCGGCTGATTCGTCGGAGTTGTCCAAATTTTTTTTTGTACACCCGACATCCGCAATGGCAGATGATGTTGCGTCCAGCTACTCCGTCGCGACTGGCGGTGGCGGTGCACACAACCCAAATTATCCTAATCCGAAGGATCCATATTTTCTGAGTTCTGTTGATCAACCAGGAAATATCATTACTCCTATTATGTTCCGTGGACCGAACTATGCTGAGTGGTCTCGGTCGATACGTCTCTCCCTGATCTCTAGGCGAAAGATCACTTTTCTGGAAGGTACTGAAGTCAAACCTGTTAATGATGCTAGCAAATTGCTTGATTGGCGATGCGTGCAAGCGCTATTGGTTCAATGGGTTCTTAATACCATTGATCCGTCTCTGAAGAAATCTTTGCCGTACTTTGAGGAGGTTTATCCATTGTGGAACTTATTGGAGAAAAGATTTGTTGTTAGCAACGGCACTCGGAAGCAACAAATTAAGGTGGCTTTGGCCGAGTGCAAACAAACGGTGTCGATGTCTGTGGAAACCTATTTTGGAAATTTGCAGTCTTTGTGGGATGAACAAGCTGCTTATTTTCCATTGCCTACTTGTACCTGTGGTGAACTTGCTGCAAAGCTACAGGCTATGAGGGATGAAGACCACTTTCAGGACTTTATGTATGGATTGAATGCTGAGTTATATGGTCATACCCGATCTAATCTTCTGGCTCAGGATCCTCAGCCAAGTTTAGATCGGGCATACCATGCAGTCCGTGAGGAGGAAGATATGCGCAAATCTCAGGTCCATTCAGCTACTAAGGAGGTAATGGCGCTGGCTATCAAGTCCTCACCTCATATTTCTACTACTTCTAATATTAGAACCTCAGATTCCAGGGACAAATCAGGTATGATCTGTACTCATTGCAAGAAAACAGGTCATGATATTGCAACTTGCTTTGTCAAGATTGGCTATCCAGAGTGGTGGGAGACTCGTCCTCGGCGTGAGGGCGGACGTGGTGCTGGTGGTGGCAGAGGCCCGGAACCACCGCAGAGACGTAATGGGGGACGTGGTGATGGTGGCGCAGGGGTTGTTCATCATGTCGCCGCTGCTGGTCATGGTGTCCCTGCTGGTCTTGCTGGGAGTTCGGTGGATATGATGCATGGAGGGTATTTTTTACCACTCTCAGGTGAACTGTCACCCTCATTTTCCGTATTTTGTATTATGCTCGTATTTGGATTTTGGCACGTATTTTATTATTCTCGACTTGCGGATTTTTGAATTCTTGTAGTTGGGTTTTAAACCATGGCTTGGTTTTATTTTGGAGATTGGTTTGGTTTGGTTTGTCATGATGGAACACCATAGCCTACACACCACCTCCATTACACCACAACACCCTCATTATAACCCACCTACTTTCTCTCTCCTCCATAATTTCTCCATTAATTTCTTCTTCTTCTTCTTCTTCTTCCTCCACCAACACCCATAGGCAAGTGCATCTTGCCATTAAATAAGCACCTCTTTTTATTTGTTCATTAGCTAGATTAGGACATGGAGAACAACATTAGAACTTGGAATTTTGTGATTTGGAGTCTCCATTGTTCTAGATCTAGGTTTTAATTATTTTCGGATTTACATGGTTTTGATCTATTTTAGTTGGATTTTATGGGTTTTTGATGCTTCCATATGGAAGAGAATTCAATTTTACTCAAGTTAGAACCTTGAAAATCTAAATTTGGTTTTGATTTGGCAAAGTTATGAAGAATTGAAGTTTTTGGGTTGGGTGTTCTTCCTCTCGGACAGAGGTAGGAGAAGAACATAGCCTTTCCCTCTTGTTGGCCACGCGGCTCCCGCGTACGGCCTCCGCGTAGAGCTCCTGCGTAGTGTTGCTTGCGTAGAACCCTTGCTTAGGGTCTTCTACGTATTGCACCCTGCGTATTGCACCCTGCGTATTGCACCCTGCGTATTGCACCCTGCGTATGCTGGCCTGCGTACTGTGCATTGCGTATTGCTTGCGTAGTGTGCATTGCGTATTGCTTGCGTAGTGGCTTGCGTAGCCCCTGCGTATGCTGGCCTGCGTACTGTGCATTGCGTAGTGACTTGCGTAGCCCCTGCGTATGCTGGCCTGCGTACTGTGCATTGCGTAGTGGCTTGCGTACTGTGCATTGCGTATTGCTTGCGTAGTGACTTGCGTAGCCCCTGCGTATGCTGGCCTGCGTACTGTGCATTGCGTAGTGGCTTGCGTACTGTGCATTGCGTATTGCTTGCGTACTGCTCACCTTGCGCAATGTAACCCTTGCGCAATATAACCCTTGCGCAAGACAACTCTTGCGCAGCCTTGTATGCGCAGTCTATACCCTGCGTAGCCCAACCTTTGACCCCCTTGTGCTACCTACTTGTTTATGATGAATTTGTTATTTCTTGGTCTTGGCTCTTTTATGATCCTATATATATTGGTATTGTATCAGGTATTTTATGCCCATTTTATATCCTTACGCCTTTTGTCATGAACTTGATTTTACTTGTATATTTGGAATAACTATTGTATATGGCCTGGTATGGCAAGGAACTAGCATGACTTGATAAGTGACCCATGGTGGTACACTTCTGACCTGACTAACCTGACTTGATAGTGGCCCGTGGTGGCGCACTCTTGACTTGACTTGTAACTGGTAACCTGATAACTTGATAGTGGCCGTGGCGGCGCACTCTTAACTTGACTTGACTTGATAACTTAACTTGACTTGCCTTGACACCGTGGGTGTTCCTGCTTGCTTGCTTGTACAATCCACTTGTCTTGTCTTGCATCATGTCTAGGACGTGACTTCCTGGGTACCACGGCCAGGGACTCGCGCTAAATTGGACTAGGCTAATGATTAGATCAAACTAGAACATGGAGAATTCCCGGTCACAGGCAATCTCGTTATCTGGGCGCTTTAATGGACTTGTAGCTTGCCGACGAGTAGAGCACATTTCCAGCACACTGTCATGTGTTGCACCCTCTAAGTCACCTAAGGGTACATTTGTCTCCCGGGCGATGTACCCACCTATAACTCTCAACCCGCGGAAGGATAACTGGATGGTCTGCAGGGCTTGGGACTGGGAGTTTCTCACTTGCATCTTGTTAGTAATTAGGCTTGTGATAACCCTAGTTAGTTAAAGTAGTAAGCCGTAGTACTTGCTTGGCCGATTGTGAATGAATGGTGTCCAGCTCTGTCTAAGTCTTCTCTAGCCCTTGTACCTGGAACTCTTGATCATGATTGTTTTACTTATCTCTAACGATAAATGGGTAGAGACAGTGAACTATTCAGGCGAAGGGGTACAATCCCGGTCCTTGTTTGGTTTAAGGATTGTAACCTGGCTCCCGGAATGGTTCCACGTCCCTAGTCGTTTATCGCTCTGTGTACTTTTACTACTTGTACTTTTCTTTTATTCTTTATGTTCTGATATGCTGGCTTTTGTTCTTATTTGTGGCCTCCTTTGTGGCACTTGCTCTTTCTGGGGTTTGACCCAGCTGGTTTTGTGTGGCCAGATTTCGGAGCAGCTCCCGAGGATCTACCAAGCTTTCAGCCCAATGGTGACAACTAGACGGAACCCGGGCCAAGAGTGGGTTTTCCTTTTGATTCACCCACTTATATGTAAATTTATTCTTTTGAGGCGTTTAGCCGACGAGCACCTGTTAGCTCGATGCACATTTACTTACTGTCTGCCTACGGGCTGTAAACATGATTAACAAATCCTAGGGTTGATCATGTATGACTGAACTCTTGCTAGTCCTATCATTTTGTACGACTAGCTTCATGATCATCCAATATGTAATATTTGGGACGCCTTATATATATATATATTTGATGCTCTAATATCTTGTAACTCTGTTAATTGCTTGAGATTGAGACAATAGGCTTGACCTTAAGAGACTGCTGGCTTGTAGTAAACCCTCATATCTAGACAGCCGTGACCGTATAGTTGAGATGTATTCTATTTCAATATACGTAGCTGGCTGTGTCTGCCCCCGCTCTCCAGTATTCTGGTTCTGGGGCGTGACATGAACAATGGCAGAAACTGATGAGCTTGCTGGGTAACGATAATTCTTCCAACCCTGGTTCTTCAAAACCGGCTCGTCTGATGGGTAAGAATTCTTCTGTCCCTTAGATATTCGATACTGGGGCTACTCTTCATGCGACATGCTCTCGTGACTGTTTAGTTGATTGCTTTGAGGGCCCTGTCTGTCCTGTGATTTTGCCTGATGGAAGCACTATTGAGGCTGTTCTGAGAGGCAAAGTGTTTTTGACTGCTTCGTTGGTGTTGACGGATGTTCTCTATGTTTCGACATTGACTTGCAATTTGATCTCTGTCTCCCAATTGATTGGTGCCAGAAATTATGATATGTTATTTACTCCTGATTTGTGTTTCGTTCAGGACCGAAGTATGAGGATGGTGATTGGAACAGGTGAACAAAGGGGTGGACTTTACTTCTTGGGGGAGGTTCCAGCTTCTTTGGCTTCTGTAATCCTGACATGCAAAGAGAGTGATTCCGAGGTGTGGCATAGTAGACTGGGGCATCCTTTAGATAAAGTAATGCAAACTTTACCTTTTCTCTCTGGTAGTAGTGTGTTTTCTCATAAGGCTTGTGATATTTGTCATCAAGCTAAACAGACTCGTGATGCTTTTCCTGATAGTAGTAGTCGTGCTTTGAGATGCTTTGAACTTATCCACTGTGATCTGTGGGGGCCATATAGTGTTTCGTCATCTAATGGGGCACGGTATTTTTTGACTTTGGTGGATGATTTTTCTAGAACTGTTTGGGTTGTTTTGTTGAAGGATAAGTGTGCTGTCTATTCTATGTTTCTTAAATTCATTGCTATGGTGAAGCGTCAGTTTGGGGCCGATGTTCGTCGTGTGCGGAGTGACAATGACACAGAATTTAATTGTTTACGAGATTATTTTTCATCTCAAGGTATATTGTTCCAAACATCCTGTGTTGGGACACCTCAACAGAATGGAAGGATGGAAAGAAAATATCGCCATATTTTAAATGTCGCCAGGGCATTGAGATTTCAGGGTTCTCTTTCTGTAGATTTTTGGGGAGAATGTGTTCTGGGTGCATGTTATCTGATAAATAGAACACCTTTTAGTATATTGCATTTTAAGTCTCCTTATGAAGTTTTATATGGTTCGGTTCCTTCGTATGATCATCTACGTATTTTTGGTTGTCTGTGCTATGCGTATGATTTGAAAGCCCGACATGATAAATTTGCTAGCAGGAGTAGAAAATGCATCTTTGTTGGGTATCCACTTGATAAAAAGGGATGGAAACTGTATGATTTGGAGACTGGTGAATTTTTTGTATCCCGTGATGTAACTTTTTATGAAAAAGAATTTCCTGGGTGTGGCTCGACTAGCGAGATGTCTTCTGCGACACGCCAAACATCTGTTGAGGTGCCGGAAGACGATATAGAGACTTTTGGGGTGGTGCCGGCTACGGCGGCTGAGACCGGAGTGATTGCTGGTGGCGCGGCACCGAGTAGCGAGGATGCACAGGTAGCTGCAGAAGTATTGACAGAAGAATCCGCTGGGGGTAATGCGGATACTACTAATGATACAGAGGATACAGTGTTGCAGAGGTGCCCGACGAGGTAGTATTGGGAAGAGGAATGAGAAAGAAATTACAGCCAGTACGATTATAGGATTTTGTGACGAATGTTGTTCGAAGTAAAAGTCCCCCCTTCACCACAGTTCATCTGTTCCCGTCACTTCCTCAAGTACTTCGTATCCTCTAACACAATTTCTAAGTTATGACATATTTACTGCTGGACACAGAGATTTTCTTGCAGCCATCACTGCAGGTGTTGAGCCTACTTCATATCGCCAGGCCTCGCGAGATTCAGGCTGGCGCGCAGCTATGCAAACTGAAATACAGGCTCTAGAAGATAATGGGACATGGAGTCTTATCGATTTGCCTCCTGGGAGGAAAGCATTGGGAAGTAGATGTGTGTACAAAATTGTCACGACCCGCTCCCGAACAACCGGATGCGAGTCGGACACGCCCAGCCTTTGTTATTAGAATAACAAAGTAAGCTGTACCATTCTAGAAAAACTAACCAGATAATATAAACATGAAATGAATCACAGCATCTATAACGTATTCCAGAAAAATCACCATAATCCACAATCTAGATATCATAATGTACCAGAATCAACAAGAATGAAAAGTGCTATGAACTCTAGAGTCAATATCTAAAAGTAAAGCTAAGTAATCTAAACCTGAAGCCTCAAGCTAAGCCTCATCCTGCTCAGCTAAACCTGGGCTCTGGCCCATAGAGTAGATCAATGTCCTGCAAGCATACCTGCAACATATCCTATTCAGGAGCGGAGCAAAGTACAGTTCTAGGTAATGAACAATAACATCATGATATGGAAAGTAAATGCTGAAGAACAAGCAGAACAAGATATGTAAGAAAAGGAAGAACATGAACTACTGCTATAGAAGATCATGACTATGTAAAGATGCAGGAAAGATCATGACTATAGCTAAAATCAAGATACAAGTAAAATCATGAAAGAACAAGTAAGATCCTGAACATGTGTGTTATAAATTTGAAATACTTCTATGATATGTGACCGGCTATGGGTAAGATCATGAAAGAACATGAAAAGATCCTGAAAGATCATGTAGGTACGGCTTAGGACCCGCGTGCACTGTGCGAGGCCTAAGCTAAAGATCATGAATAAGTATCCGGGTTTGGTCACATATCTAGAGTATTTCCCCACCCCAAGATTCAAGTAAGAACATGAAAGAACATGACAGATAAGATCATGAACGTGTCGCAGTGTGTCAGCAATAAAGAACAAGGAAAATGCACTGATCAAAACCATAGAGTGTACTTGCCTTGCTCCAGGAAAGTACAAGTATGTAAAAGAGCTGGATGATCTCCTGTCATGATAATGATGTGTACAAGTTGATTAATATCAAGACAAGTTCACAATGGTTATTACAAAATTCTAATCCCGATTAAAATACACTAATCAAGTCTTCATCTTAAATCTACCCTATAATCCAGTTTCCTATTAACTACTCAAAATCTAAATACAATTGATCATTAAAATACCATTCCTAGTTTGTATATAACTCAAGTAACATGCAACTTCTTAAAACTATTATACCCAAACCACCTTAGTTAAATTAACCCCTTCTTGTTTAATGAAGAAAAGAATTAATCTCCAACAGGTTTGTACATGGACAGGACATTACAGAGCTTAATGTCCAATCAAAACACAGATGGCAATGTGATAGATCTTGTTGCACTGCATATGACATTCACTTTACTTCCTGGGACAGGTGGTCAATACTTGTTTAGGGGCAACAGTCCTGAGGAGAGGTCAGTCCTGAGGAGGACTGAGATGAATCAATCTAAGCAAGCTGACCTGGTCAGTCTTGTTTAGACTGATACACTAGGCTTAAAGAGGACTTAATGTAATAGTCCAATTATCTCATTCATGTCTGAAATTCAACCAAGTCCAGTTATATTCTCCTTCGAAATTGACAGTTCATGGACTATCAATAAGCTGATTTCTATAGGGTATTGGCATCAAATCTAAGGTAAGGCTGTACCAGTCTAGAAGTGTTGAATAACCAGGTCCTGGACATTCAATCACTGATATACAAGTCACAGGAAAATCAATCACTGATCACCAATACTTTGGAACTCTTCCCAGGTTCACACTGAACAGGGCAGGAATATGAAGCCCAGTTCAAGAATGATTCCCACACTGCATATGGTTTCAGAAATATGTATTGCTTGCAAGAATACATATAAATTCAGTCTTGCACTCAACCTAATGGGCTAGACTTCAACCAAGGTTAACCTTCTCAACCATATGATACCATAACTCAGGAATCACATGTAACCCTCAGTTTACAAATAAAACTCAGATTCTCTTATTTCAAGTTCACCCTTCTAAATTATGTGCAATAAGCTAGAGTGATATCAGTTCAGTGAGAGTGTAAAATGCATTCATGCCTTAGTTCCTAACAGGGCAGTTGTCTCCTCATCAGAACATTCCTGCTATATGGATGCAATTCTTGGACTACACAGGAACAACTATCCTGGGTTTACACAGGATTTCACTAGTGTCTCAGATTCTTCTTGAGACTCTCAGGTTACATACATTGGTACAGGTATTCCTAACAGTCCTGAATCAGGACAGTGCATAAAGAAGGCTCAAAAGAAGCTAACATAGAACTTAGTCATTGAAATAGAATTACCCATTGATACTTAAGTTCCCAGTTGAATACTAATGGTATCAATCAGTTAAAACAGCAGTAAATATTCAAAATAGGAAGTGTCCTGCATTCACAAAACCTGAGTTTACTCTCCCAGGTTCAACAGAAATCTCATAGCCCAGCAAAACACTGCACATGAGTGGTAATTTCAACTGAACTGAGATTCCAATTCCCAGGAATTGATGCTAACAGGAATTCTCAGTTGCAGCATGCAACAAATAGGAAACCATCCTCTCCAATCATATGTATGGTAAAATCAATGCTTAAGAAAGCTATAAGACAACCTCAGATTTCAACTAGCTTGAAACATCATAGGTTGTATGAAATTGGCCCCAACAAATCCCAATTGATGCTCAACCAATCAAAGTACTCCCAAGGGAGACTGAGACAGATTTTCCAGTCAAAACCACTCTCTGTTATCCAGTTAAATTCCAATGGCTGCTAGGTAGCCACTCAAAAAGTATATCAAGAATCATATCATCTATTGGCATATGATTGACCACTCGAATCAATATGTAAGGTAGGAAGTGCCCAATGAATACAATGATCCATTCACAGTCTTGGGTCCAATCAACTACCCAGACAGTGAAAGAGCCCTGATACATATGTATTCGATCAGGACACTGATGAAACCAGATTGAATTATTGCTATATTGACATGCCTCCCAACTCACATGGCTGTTCCTATGTTCCACCAGAAATGGCATATGCAAATACCAATCATAATCATGATATGATTTACCCATGCCATCTCAGGTTCAACAGTGAACCAGTATGCTGCATAATTCAGATTTATAATGAACCATGATGCTTGGAATATATTCCAGGTTCATCAAAGAGTCATGATGCCCACAATATATCCCAGTTCAACAATTAACCATGATGCTGCAATATACACATTCGAACCAAAATCACCACACGAACTACTTCTTTAAGAAAACCAATTTATTCACAAGGAAAAACATAGTTACCTGGTTGTTCTCGAAGGAGCTATTGATTCAAGGTCGAACACAATCTCCATGACCCAAAAATCAAACTAAATACTGTTCAGGCATTAAAACAAACACATGGAACACGAATCAATATGATGCACTTGAACTATTAGGGACCTGTCCAAAGAAAAATATAAATGCTCTTCGAAATCACCTGATATAATTCCACATTCACTTCTCAAGCTAAAACCAAGAACAATCGATCCATTGATCTAACACACAAGGTTCTAAGAAAGAATAACTCATAGTTGAAATCAAAACTTATTCACAAATCGAGATTCAATTCATCAAGTTGAATACTCACCAATGTTCTCGTTCTCGACTGAGGAAAGAATGATCGATCGATCATGAATCAAATTCCCTACAGAATTCGATCAATCCAGGAGAAGAATTGAGAGTTTGAGATCACAAAATCGAGTTCGATCGAAGAAAACCACACACTTACTAAAATTGAGTTTGACTCAACAATGGCTCGATCGTTCAGGAGAAGATTTGCCATGGCTGCCATTGCCATGCTCCCAGAGTCGAAGAACCAAATGAAAAGAATGGGTTGAGGAAATGAATGAAGAATTGTTCCACAACAGAGAGGAGAAGGGATTTTATAGGGTGGATTGTGGCACTGGCGTGGGAAATGGGTTAATCCACCGGCGGGAAAATTGGCTCTGACAGGTTGTTAGAGAGGAGAAAGGATGCACATGGCCGTTTAGGATTTGAATTTAGAAAAAAATCCCAACTCACAGAAGTTAAGTAAATAAGAAGAATTCCTTTCTCTTCTGAATTGAAGTCATGGGTTGCGGCTGGTAATGGGCCCAACTAAAGATAGGCTTTTGTTTTATAAAGACTTAAGCCCAAATCAAGAATTCAAATGATAACAAACTCTTACCTATATTAAATATAGAAAAAAATATATACCCAAATCATTGCTTAATATAAAATTGAAATTCTACAATATTTCAGAAAAGTGGAGTTATAAATCTTCCCCCCTTGAAAAATTTCGCCCTCGAAATTTTGAAGTAAACCAAAATTGATTTACAAAACACTCCGAAATATTTATTGAAATTGGAAAATTCAGAATTCAGAATACAATCAGGTAAACAATCTTGGGTAGCGCTCTCGCATCTCATCCTCGCGCTCCCATGTGGACTCTCCCGGAGAGTGATGTCTCCACATGACGCGGACAAGAGGAATGGTCTGGTTCCGCAGACGCTTCTCTCTCCGATCGAGGATCTCCACTGGCTGCTCCTAGTAGGTCAATCTCGGGCCCACCTCCAGCTCGGAATAGTCCACCACATGGCTCGGGTCTGGAATGTAGCGTCGAAGCTGAGATACGTGGAAGACGTTGTGTACCCCCTCCAAGCTAGCTGGAAGCGCTAGTTGATATGCCCCTCGCCAATCCGTGCCGTCACGTCGAAAGGTCCGATGAATCTCGGACTGAGCTTTCCGCCTCTGCCGAATCTGATGACGCCCCTAGTCGGTGAGATCTTCAGGAATACTCTGTCTCCAACCTCGAACTCAAGTGGCCGTCTGCTGCTGTCCGTCCAGTGCTTCCGTCGGTCCTGTACAACTCTGAGACGCTCTCTGAGCCTTGAGACTTTGTATGATAATTACACACAAGAAGTTGGAATAACACGATCAAACAATGGTTAGGAATCAAATAGGCACGAGATAGAATGAAGTTCAATTACATCTTAGAGGAGCCAATCATAAAGACACAATTATTAGGTACGATCAAAAATCGATAGTTCAACACAGGTAGACTAGAACAAGATAGAAAATCATGATCAGATAGACATGACTTAAGGTCGAAGTTTTAGACAAGTCACAACCGAAGTACGAAATCACAATCTGGTAATATACAATTTTGAGGAATCCAATGATATAACGATAAAGTGCTAGAAGGAAAATTTAGCAAGGATTGATTGAGGAGACGTACGCAATACTCAGGAGATACAGTATCAAATCAGAATAAACTTGTAAGGATCTGTGATTTTCAAAAAAAACAAATAATCATATAAAAAGGAAATATAGTCTCCAGAATATCCAAGAACATGTTGGTATCTGAAATCACTTTGCTTAGAATCCCTACCCCGCCAGTATGTATCTGACTGCAGTGGACTTTCGGCTCCGTGACTCAAATAACAATATGTCTCCAAATACTCTATCAACCTTACCCATTTTCCAACAATATTTGACGAAACAACCCAAGAGATCAAGATATGAGGAATATGACAAGTCTCGACAATACTCGAAAACCTATGGGTGTCTGAAATCACTTCAACTTAGAGTTCCTGCCTCGCCAGTGCGCTACTGGCTGCAGTGAACCCTCAGTCTCCATAATCCAGCTACTGGCTGCAGCGCGCAACTGTCATGCCATAGTAGGCCATCGAATAGCCTCTCGACTTTATCCCTAGGAATTTCAAAAGAGTTTCAAGGAGTTCAAAATGAGTTTCAATAGTCCAAGTCACGGAAATGGTGAAGTTACCTGACTGTTAGAATACAAGGATTTATTAGGTACTAAGAGACGACAAGGGATCCCATTGGTGAGTACAAAAGGGCAACCAGAGAGATTTAAAATTTTAGACAGGGCGAAGTTTCAAATTATGACGGAATATTAACTGATATCTGGAATGGTAACAAGATTCCATATATGGGACGTTATCCTGAAAGGATAACAGAGTCTCGAAGGATGAACTGAAGCAAGGTATCAGGTAGGAGACAAGTTTCAAGTTAAGAAATAAAATCTTGAATAGAAAATTTCAACAAGGAAACAAGGTTTAGAATAGTGACTAAAAAACAAGTTCCAATAGGAGACAAGATCGAAACAAAATAGTGGACCAACAACTCTCGACTAGAAAATCAAAGTCATGAATGAGGAAACAAGTCTCGAATAGGAAACGAAATCTTCAAAACCCTCAAGGGTATTTGCAACAATGTATGCATAGGACGGAGCTTTAAACAAGTTTCGAATGAGGAACATGATTTCGAAGTAAATCTCGAGAAACGATTAAATATCAATTAACACAAAATTTGATAAGGAGACAAAATTTGCAAATAGGAGTTATCACTAGGAAACAAGGTCAGGAATGATGAATATGCAAACGGTATCGAATAATAAATTTCAAACAATTATCGATTTGTGGATCTGAAACAAGTTTACCGAAACAGGAAACAATATCTCAAAGTAAGTTTCGACATCAATCAAGATTTCAAAAATAGAAAATAAGAAGTTTTGAAGAAATGATCTAGGTGCTAAAAGGTTTTTAATGAGAGACTGGATTGCTAATCAGATACATGGTTTTCTCAACCATGCAAAAGAAATCTTATGTCTTCAATCTGTCTTCAGTATTTCCTCCGGAACTGGAATCACTTCAATCTTCTTCACTGTCCTGACGTAGACTGGTCCATGCGACAGTGCTCCATGCTGTTGCTGAATCTGGAGAGGCGGGTCCCCTTGCTGTAGTTCTAGTGCTCTTCGTGCTCGTCCTTGGGCAGTGTGATCAGTGGCCTCCGAAAAGTCCTTGACTTGGTGGGCAGGCGATCTGCAGTGCAAGCATAGCCTTCGTCTCTTCTGGCACTCTTTGTGATGATGTCCCGGGCGACGACAGAAATTGCAAGTGGTCGTCATCTAAATCTGAGTCTGGATCTCCCGCTGGGGATGAAGCGCGGAGCCTCTGATAGGAATATACGTCTGCTGGCGTGCTGGCTGTTGAGATTTGCTCCCGATGATTGTGATCTGCGACTTGCTGGCAATCCTTCATCCAGTGAATGTGGGCCTGAATTTGTCTCTTGATAATGTGACTGAAGAAACGCTGTCTGAGTGTTACGACGCTTTGCGGGTCCAGGCTAGTTGCTGTCTTCGTCATAAGTCTTCATGTCTCTCCTGGCCTTCAGCTTCCGGTCTTGTTCTATTGTCTGTGCTACATTCTGGATCTCCTGGCTAATAGCTCCAATCTTCAGAGGAGTCGGGTCCTCAAGACTTAGATGATCTTCAGTGGCGGCCCCGGGTTCTCGATATGCTCCTCGGTGTAAGATATGCGTTTGGAGTCCGGCATGCTCCCTCTGGTTGTCAAGGGACTCTTCAACGTCTCTGTCAACTACGTACTACCCATGGGGATAGTAGGGTGATAGAAGGTAGTGGAAACTCGAAACCTTCAAGTGTAGGTGGATCAACAGTTCTGGTGTCGCATGCTTTTGAATTATCTGTAAAACAGAAAACTGTTAAAATAACCTAGACCTAAATACAACAGGTGTTTATAGAATATTAAAATACCTGATATATCCTTATTTCCCGATTTTCCTATGCTGTGATCAAGTTTCCCTAGTGTAATCAAGTCCCCCAATAGTACGCTAAGTCCTAGGTACCATTAGGATGGACCTGCATGGGCCACCACTAAAAACATGTCACGACCCGCTCCCGAATAACCGGATGCGAGTCGGACACGCCCAGCCTTTGTTATTAGAATAACAAAGTAAGCTGTACCATTCTAGGGAAACTAACCAGATAATATAAACATGAAATGAATCACAGCATCTATACGTATTCCAGAAAGATCACCATAATCCACAATCTAGATATCATAATGTACCAGAATCAACAAGAATGAAAAGTGCTATGAACTCTAGAGTCAATATCTAAAAGTAAAGCTAAGTAATCTAAACCTGAAGCCTCAAGCTAAGCCTCATCCTGCTCAGCTAAACCTGGGCTCTGGCCCATAGAGTAGATCAATGTCCTGCAAGCATACCTGCAACATATCCTATTCAGGAGCGGAGCAAAGTACAGTTCTAGGTAATGAACAATAACATCATGATATGGAAAGTAAATGCTGAAGAACAAGCAGAATAAGATATGTAAGAAAAGGAAGAACATGAACTACTGCTATGGAAGATCATGACTATGTAAAGATGCAGGAAAGATCATGACTATAGCTAAAATCAAGATACAAGTAAAATCATGAAAGAACAAGTAAGATCCTGAACATGTGTGTTATAAATTTGAAATACTTCTATGATATGTGACCGGCTATGGGTAAGATCATGAAAGAACATGAAAAGATCCTGAAAGATCATGTAGGTACGGCTTAGGACCCGCGTGCACTGTGCGAGGCCTAAGCTAAAGATCATGAATAAGTATTCGGGTTTGGTCACATATCTAGAGTATTTCTCCACCCCAAGATTCAAGTAAGAACATGAAAGAACATGACAGATAAGATCATGAACGTGTCGCAGTGTGTCAGCAATAAAGAACAAGAAAAATGTACTGATCAAAACCATAGAGTGTACTTGCCTTGCTCCAGGAAAGTACAAGTATGTAAAAGAGCTGGATGATCTCCTGTCATGATAATGATGTGTACAAGTTGATTAATATCAAGACAAGTTCACAATGGTTATTACAAAATTCTAATCCTGATTAAAAATACACTAATCAAGTCTTCATCTTAAATCTACCCTATAATCCAGTTTCCTATTAACTACTCAAAATCTAAATACAATTGATCATTAAAATACCATTCCTAGTTTGTATATAACTCAAGTAACATGCAACTTCTTAAAACTATTATACCCAAACCACCTTAGTTAAATTAACCCCTTCTTGTTTAATGAAGAAAAGAATTAATCTCCAACAGGTTTGTACATGGACAGGACATTACAGAGCTTAATGTCCAATCAAAACACAGTTGGCAATGTGATAGATCTTGTTGCACTGCATATGACATTCACTTTACTTCCTGGGACAGGTGGTCAATACTTGTTTAGGGGCAACAGTCCTGAGGAGAGGTCAGTCCTGAGGAGGACTGAGATGAATCAATCTAAGCAAGCTGACCTGGTCAGTCTTGTTTAGACTGATACACTAGGCTTAAAGAGGACTTAATGTAATAGTCCAATTATCTCATTCATGTCTGAAATTCAACCAAGTCCAGTTATATTCTCCTTCGAAATTGACAGTTCATGGACTATCAATAAGCTGATTTCTATAGGGTATTGGCATCAAATCTAAGGTAAGGCTGTACCAGTCTAGAAGTGTTGAATAACCAGGTCCTGGACATTCAATCACTGATATACAAGTCACAGGAAAATCAATCACTGATCACCAATACTTTGGAACTCTTCCCAGGTTCACACTGAACAGGGCAGGAATATGAAGCCCAGTTCAAGAATGATTCCCACACTGCATATGGTTTCAGAAATATGTATTGCTTGCAAGAATACATATAAATTCAGTCTTGCACTCAACCTAATGGGCTAGACTTCAACCAAGGTTAACCTTCTCAACCATATGATACCATAACTCAGGAATCACATGTAACCCTCAGTTTACAAATAAAACTCAGATTCTCTTATTTCAAGTTCACCCTTCTAAATTATGTGCAATAAGCTAGAGTGATATCAGTTCAGTGAGAGTGTAAAATGCATTCATACCTTAGTTCCTAACAGGGCAGTTGTCTCCTCATCAGAACATTCCTGCTATATGGATGCAATTCTTGGACTACACAGGAACAACTATCCTGGGTTTACACAGGATTTCACTAGTGTCTCAGATTCTTCTTGAGACTCTCAGGTTACATACATTGGTACAGGTATTCCTAACAGTCCTGAATCAGGACAGTGCATAAAGAAGGCTCAAAAGAAGCTAACATAGAACTTAGTCATTGAAATAGAATTACCCACTGATACTTAAGTTCCCAGTTGAATACTAATGGTATCAATCAGTTAAAACAACAGTAAATATTCAAAATAGGAAGTGTCCTGCATTCACAAAACCTGAGTTTACTCTCCCAGGTTCAACAGAAATCTCATAGCCCAGCAAAACACTGCACATGAGTGGTAATTTCAACTGAACTGAGATTCCAATTCCCAGGAATTGATGCTAACAGGAATTCTCAGTTGCAGCATGCAACAAATAGGAAACCATCCTCTCCAATCATATGTATGGTAAAATCAATGCTTAAGAAAGCTATAAGACAACCTCAGATTTCAACTAGCTTGAAACATCATAGGTTGTATGAAATTGGCCCCAACAAATCCCAATTGATGCTCAACCAATCAAAGTACTCCCAAGGGAGACTGAGACAGATTTCCCAGTCAAAACCACTCTCTGCTATCCAGTTAAATTCCAATGGCTGCTAGGTAGCCACTCGAAAAGTATATCAAGAATCATATCATCCATTGGCATATAATTGACCATTCGAATCAATATGTAAGTTAGGAAGTGCCCAATGAATACAATGATCCATTCACAGTCTCGGGTCCAATCAACTACCCAGACAGTGAAAGAGCCCTGATACATATGTATTCGATCAGGACACTGATGAAACCAGATTGAATTATTGCTATATTGACATGCCTCCCAACTCACATGGCTGTTCCTATGTTCCACCAGAAATGGCATATGCAAATACCAATCATAATCATGATATGATTTACCCATGCCATCTCAGGTTCAACAGTGAACCAGTATGCTGCATAATTCAGATTTATAATGAACCATGATGCTTGGAATATATTCCAGGTTCATCAAAGAGTCATGATGCCCACAATATATCCCAGTTCAACAATTAACCATGATGCTGCAATATACACATTCGAACCAAAATCACCACACGAACTACTTCTTTAAGAAAACCAATTTATTCACAAGGAAAAACATAGTTACCTGGTTGTTCTCGAAGGAGCTATTGATTCAAGGTCGAACACAATCTCCATGACCCAAAAATCAAACTAAATACTGTTCAGGCATTAAAACAAACACATGGAACACGAATCAATATGATGCACTTGAACTATTAGGGACCTGTCCAAAGAAAAATATAAATGCTCTTCGAAATCACCTGATATAATTCCAGATTCACTTCTCAAGCTAAAACCAAGAACAATCGATCCATTGATCTAACACACAAGGTTCTAAGAAAGAATAACTCATAGTTGAAATCAAAACTTATTCACAAATCGAGATTCAATTCATCAAGTTGAATACTCACCACTGTTCTCGTTCTCGACTGAGGAAAGAATGATCGATCGATCACGAATCAAATTCCCTACAGAATTCGATCAATCCAGGAGAAGAATTGAGAGTTTGAGATCACAAAATCGAGTTCGATCGAAGAAAACCACACACTTACTGAAATTGAGTTTGACTCAACAATGGCTCGATCGTTGAGGAGAAGATTTGCCATGGCTGCCATTGCCATGCTCCCAGAGTCGAAGAACCAAATGAAAAGAATGGGTTGAGGAAATGAATGAAGAATTGTTCCACAACAGAGAGGAGAAGGGATTTTATAGGGTGGATTGTGGCAGTGGCGTGGGAAATGGGTTAATCCACCGGCGGGAAAATTGGCTCTGACAGGTTGTTAGATAGGAGAAAGGATGCACATGGCTGTTTAGGATTTGAATTTAGAAAAAAATCTGTCACGACCCGATCCCAAGTTAATGGGTCGAACCGGACCATGCCCAGCCTACACCGTGGTGAGACGGCGGCAGTAAGCTGTTCCATTGCAGGTATTCACAACAACACAAGTACATTTGTCACAACTGTTCTATTCGGAATTTGAAACTTTGTTTAATAAAATATTCAGAAATACAACTGGAAATGAAATGCTGAAATAAACTACAAACTCCAAATAAAGAAGAAAATGCAGAAAAGAAAAACTATCTAAGCATCTGGTTCTGTAGTCCCAGGATCAGTGTCCTCCAGAGACGGCTCTGGTACCGTCGCAGGGTAGAGGACCGGGTCATAATAGCCATTATAGAATAGCTCGTCATCCTCAGTGTTACCTAAAATGTTGTCTCCAGTCAGGAGGGAGCAAGAACGAAGTATGCATCTCATATCTTAAATAGTAATTGGAAAGTGCAGGATAAACAGTTTAAAATAACAATTTTCAGCAATTTAAAACAGTTCAGTGTGTTTTGAATATGCAAATGTTTATGACCGGCTTGGGTTGAGCAGTAGTATCCTAGCGATACGATATGGCTTATCCCCGTGTGTGAGAGGGGTAAGCTAACACAGTCAGTTCAGTAGGGGCTTTGGTCATAAACGTTTACACTATTCCCCTAGTCCCAGATTCAGTAACAGTATCAATCAGTAGTTGAACCCCAAGATGGAGTTCCGTGTCAGCAGTGTGGTTTAACATACAGCTTAACTTTACTAAGCAAAATACAAGAATACATAATCCGAAACTTGCCTTGTTTTAAATGACTGGAAAGACGAGTCGGTACCGAGGAGGAACGTCAGGTGTATCTTCGAGTTCCTACAGTTGAGAACTCGACTTAGATCCTTGAATAACCAGACTAAGTGTGCTAGTTGCAATCTCTAGTAGTAAGTCCTAGTCAGGTTTTAAGTTGTATTTAGCTACAGCTAACGATTACGTCGCAACTACGTGCGTTGATTAAACCGCTTAATTGATTATTTGGAAATAATAACGAGAACCGGTTATCTTTGAAAAACTTTGTATTTTTGTAATATATCTATAAAATATAGTTTCTTGCAGTGACAAATCATGAACTAGTTATCCTACCAATATTTTATCCATTTATTTAATTCTTAATTAATTATAAAATGATTACGTTCTAACTACGATATAAACGTCTAATCAAAAATACCACCCAAGATCAACATCCACCCAGAAAATAAAGTAAAACCTACGCTAAATAATACATGGGCACAGCTAATCATCCTAGAGTTATGGGCTTATGCCCTGTACAATTCTTTTTACATAAAAATAAGAGAAAATGATTTAGTACCTAATTAAAATGTGCAGTAAATAATTATCTAAAATAAATAGCTTAAACATTAACTAAAATAATTTTAAATCAAAAGTTTGGAGTCTCAGACTCGGTCCATCATCAAATCTAGCTAATACCTCAACGCCCGGTCGGACCGGTGCATTTGCATTTCGCTAGGGCCCACAGACCGGTACGGTCGTCGCCCGAAAATCAGTTTTAAATTCATTTTCCGAAAACCAATTTGAAATCAAAATAAATAAAGTTTTGTAAAAATTTGGGCAACATTTCCTCTATTTCGGGACAACCCAAAACTGGAAAATGCGCCACAAAACCTACAATTGTTCCAACCAAATAATAATCCCGAAAATATAACCACCGAAATAATTTTCAACCACCAGAATCTTCCCGGAATACCCGGGATCCCGCAATCCACCAATATCACACAAATCTCAGCAACCACATCACAAAAATCTCGCAAACCAACCACACCAAAAGCTAACGCAGCTAATCGAAACGACCACGTAACTAACCGGATTTCCCAAAGGGAAACCGGGGACCGATATCATCACAGACTACTGAATTAAACGCAACGGGGCAGAGATTTATACCTCGGGTGCTCGGCTAGAGCTCTCAGATGATATAGAAAGAATAATAATAATAGTCCCGCAGCGACGTCGACGTCGAAACGCCGGAATCCAAGGATAGGCATGCTGGCCCGCGAAAATCAACGACGTCGCGGACAGATCTGGACAGCAGGGAGACAAAGGGGCGCGGGAGTGCGCTGTCGAGCGCAGAAACCCGCGAAAGAGGGGCCGCTGGTTTTGCCGGGAAGAAGCCGTACGGGGTCCGCGCGCTGGAGGAGGCGGCGGCCTCGGGGACAGAAGGGGGCGCGGCGGCGGGGATCCGCACGCTGGGTCGGCCGGCGGGAGGGGCGCACAGCCAGGGGCTTCGCCGGAGGGGATGCTCGGCCATGGTGGGGAAGCACCGGCCGGATCGGCTGAAGGCCGAGGGTGGAGGAGCTCGCCGGGGCGGGCGATGCCGCTAGGGCGCACGCGGAGAGGCGAGATCGGGGTCTGTGGCACGCTGAACGGGGAACCGCCGGCTAGGGCGCGCGTGGCCGGAGGTGGTCTGCCGGGGAACTCCGAAGGGGCGCGGCATGGAGCTCTGGAAGAGGGACGCGGGTTGGGGAGAGCGGGGGTTGAGGGGTGAAGAGGAAGAAGGGGGTGAGGTGTGTTGGGGAAGAAGAGGTGAAGTCTTCTGTCAGAAGAGAGTGGGGGAAGTGGATATTTATTAAAGGAGAAGTGTATTTATTCTCTGTAATGAGAATAAAGAGTGGGGGAAGTTGGAGTGGTGATGGTGGGATGGGAGTTATAAGGTGGAGTGGAGTTGGGGGTTTAGAATAGGAAGGGTGCTGACCAATTCGTGGGGAGTGAGGTGCTGGTCCTACGGGACCAGCACAAAATAATAATAATTTTTTTTATATAAAGATTAACCAAGTCCAACAATTCAGAATTAAGAAACAGGAAAAGATTGGGTTAGGCTCAGGCCTGGGTCTGGGCTCGGACTCGGGTCTGGGTCCGAAAATCAAAAGTCCAAGTTATTAATATTTTCGAAATCATTTTCCACTCAAAAATATTTAATAATAATAATATTAATAATAATAATAATTAGAAATACTAATTATCACACTAAAACACTAATAATAATTAATTACAAAAAAAATATGGGTTTCACAATCTTCCCTCCTTAGAAAATTTCGTCATCGAAATTAAAGGCAGGGTAGGAGAATCAAACAGCTACGGGTACTACGCCCGTAACTCAGGTCCAACAATAAGAATTTTCAAGGCATTCATGGATGAGACGGTTTAGGGACAAATTTTGTTTATGATATCATCCATGCAGAAAAAAATACCAAAGCGAACCAAAGTACACGAGGTTGATCAGACCATCATGCACCAGTCCTGATTAGACAATATATTAGTGGGTGCACCCAATAAAATACTGTCATGATCAAGCTTGATAAAGAGATAGCTTGCAAAACTAGGCCGACTTAGCAGCATCAGTCAAGTTTAGAACGGGAAAAGAAAAGATAAGGAATAGGAGTTTAAGTGATGGCTCAAATTCTGATTTTCTTCTCATCTCTGACTAGGCTTGCAACTGGTTTCTCTGGCACTGAAAGGTTGCGTCCAATCTTCAGCTCTGATTTATTCAAAACGTGACTCGGATCCGAAATGTAGCGTCTGAGCTGTGACGTAGAAGACATTGCATACTCTCAAGATTAGCTGGTAGAGCTAACTGGTACGCCACTTCCAACTCGTCTTAAACTTCAAATGGCCTGATGTACCTGGCCTCAATTTCCAGCTCCGTCAAAACTGATTGTTCCTCTGGTAGGAGAAAACTTCACCAAATGCATTTTGGTCTTCCCAAGACCTACTAAATTCCAAGACGCAAAATCTCAATACATCTTCAAGCGTCTGGATTGGCCTCTCTGCTTGCTCGTCCCGCGGTACTCCATGAATCCGGTAGATGTGCCTCTCGTACAATGCTGCCAACTTCTTAGTAGATAAACCAACTTTGAAGGGAAAAAGTGTGCTGACTTAGTCAGTCTGTTTACTAAAATCCAATTGGTGCCCTTCCCTCCTTGGGAACAAGGCAATCCTTACTCAAAGTTCTTTGTTATATGCTTCTACCTCCACTCCGAATTGTCCAGCGGCTCCAACAAACTTGTTGTTCTCTTGCTAAATTCCTCATGTTGACAGATTCACATCTAATCTCATACCTGGAATTGTCCTTCTTTATTCCATAACACCAATCAATGGAGGCATATCCCGATACATCTTATTATGGAATACTGCGACTGGTGTATTTCTTTCATCAACTCGTTCCTCCGTTTGTCAGCCGATACGCAAAGTCTCGTACCATTCTTCAGAGGTCCAATGCTGTTCAATTTAGAAACCCTCAAGTGTTCCTGCCAACACTTGATCTCTAAGCCTGCAAGGTGCCTCGTTTTGAAACTACGTTCTCTTGATTTTTGTCCCTCATCCTCGAACCTCATCAATACTGAATCACCATCCAGCTCCGTCCTTCTATCTCCAGGTAGTATAACCTCCAGTCCAAACTTCTCGATGTCTTCTAGCAGGTGCTAGTCCTTCGTTAAGAACTTCGCCATCAGTATCGACCAAGTGCATCAGCGACCACATTAGCCTTACCTGAATGGTACTGTAGGTTGATGTCGAAATTCTTCATCTGCTTCTGCCAGATTCCTAGTCTAACATTCAGCCCTTTCTGAGTGAAGACATATTTCAGACTTTTGTAGTCCGTATAAATTTTCACTCCCTTTCCATAAAAATCATGCCTCCATAGCTTCAAAGTAAAGATAATTACAGCAATTTCAAATTAGGTGTGGGATAATTCTTCTCATGAGTCTGTAGTTGCCTATATAAGTAAGCAATTACTTTCCCACGTTGTTTGAAGAACGCAGCCCAGTCCTTTTCCAGAGGCATTACTATAAATTGAGAAACCACCGGTTCCTGCGGGTAGCGCAAGGATTGGTGTAGTGGTAAGTCTCTTCTTCAGCTCCTCAATGCCGCCTGGCAAACTTTCGTTCAGATGAACTCTTCATTCTTCCAAGTGAGCTTCGTCATTGGCTCAGTCAATCTTGGCGAAATCCTTCATGAACTTCTGATAGTAGCCGGCCAAGTTCAAGAAACTTCCGAATTTAACTTGGGGTATACCACTCTTCAACAACAGCTATCTTCCATCGAAATTCCTTCTCTTGACAACATGGCCAAAAGTCCACCTTGTCAAAAATCCACGTTCAGATAACTTACCATAAAACTTCTTTTTTTCTCAGAGTTTCCAAAACTTCCTCAGGTGTTCTTCATGCTCTTCTTCAGCCTTCAAATATATCAGAATGTTATCTATGGAGAAGATAAACTGATTCAAATACTCATGAAAATCTCTGTTCATGAGATTCATGAACACAGTAGAAGCATTTGTCAGTCTAACGTCCTGACCACAGAAAACTACCCATACTTGGTGTTTGAACGCCGTCTTGGAAATATCCTCTTCCTGACTTTGATTTGATGGTAGTCAAATCTTAAGTCAAACTTCGAAACACTCTAACTCCACACAACCAGATCAAACAGATCCTCGATCCGGGCAGAAAGTACTTGTTCTTTAGTGTCTGGTAATCGATGCACATCCGTTGTTCCATCTTTCTTGGGCACAAACAAGATAGGTGTTCCCTAAGGTGAAGTTCCACCCTGAATAAATCCTAGAGCCTTCATTGATCTGGTCCTTCATCTTCTTGGCCACCTTCGGGTTGACTCTGTAACATCCTTTAAAAATAGGAAAAGAGCCAGGGACTAGGTCAGTGGTGAATCCTATGTCTAGATCTGGAATAATTCGGGAAGACTATCAGAAAAACATCTACCATAAAGGTGTAACTAAGAATTTCTTATTCATGTGGAGAATTACAGCAAAAACTCTTATGATTGATCTAAGGACATCCTATTACAACTTCCAAAAGAAATAGATAATGCTATTCAGCAGTCCTAGGTACTATTCTTCATAGTTCTGACTCTTGCATGAGCAGTCTCCAACTGCTTCATCCTCGAGTATGCATCATGCCTTATTGTAAGGGGCATGGTCTGCTGGATAGGAAGAGGGTCCTTAGGTTGTGGCCTAACAGGTGTTGCTGGGATATGAGCTCTGGTTTGATGGAAAGATAAGGGCAGTCCTTTACCCGATGTTTAGCAGATCCATATGCCAAACATTGTTCCAAACTCTTGCGGCAACTAACGGCCTGATGACCAGGCCTCTTGCAGTAGTTACAAGCCCATAGCTTCTTACGACAAGGCTGCCGGAAAGTAGAGTACTTGATGGGACCCAAATATCTTCTAGATTCAGGGGTATCCTACCTAGGACAAGGTTCTGCTCCAACTTGGTTGGAGATAACTAAGGCTACATCATTGACGTTCTTCATGTCTTCTCTCGTGATATTCATCTGTTCCTGCTGGGCTTCATCTTGAGCTTTCTGGAACTCCAGGATTTCTTGAAATAGAACAACCATTTGGAAGGTGTTTGCTGGTACTGGTAGAGCAACAAAAATGGATACTCCACCAAGGAAATGCAACTTAGTTGAGATGAGGTAAGAATCGCCAGTGTAGTGAAAACTTCACTGGATGCATTATGAGGACGGTCAAACAGCCGCGAGGGAAAAAACCCTGGGCTTGGTTGAGGAGATGGGGTATGATCCGGAGATGACACATCATCGCCAGCAGGATTTGGTCTTGTCAATGGTCATTCTCTGGAAGGTTTAGGTCGCACACATAAGCAAGGTAGCCTACCGGTCTATAATCAAGCAAAAATATTTATTTATAAAATATTTCGGTCCTATGTCGTGACAAATTGATGTTCTAATGTTCTGGTTGCTTCTAGATAGGTTTTCCTAAGTTGTTGTTGTGACCTGCATGGGCCACCACTGAAAACATGTCACGACCCGATCCTAAGTTAATGGGTCGAACCGGACCATGCCCAGCCTGCACCGTGGTGAGACGGCGGCAGTAAGCTGTTCCATTGCAGGTATTCACAACAACACAAGTACATTTGTCACAACTGTTCTATTCGGAATTTGAAACTTTGTTTAATAAAATATTCAGAAATACAACTGGAAATGAAATGCTGAAATAAACTACAAACTCCAAATAAAGAAGAAAATGCAGAAAAGAAAAACTATCTAAGCATCTGGTTCTGTAGTCCCAGGATCAGCGTCCTCCAGCGACGGCTCTGGTACCGTCGCAGGGTAGAGGACCGGGTCATAATAGCCATTATAGAATAGCTCGTCATCCGCAGTGTTACCTAAAATGTTGTCTCCAGTCAGGAGGGAGCAAGAACGAAGTATGCATCTCATATCTTAAATAGTAATTAGAAAGTGCAGGATAAACAGTTTAAAATAACAATTTTTAGCAATTTAAAACAGTTCAATGTGTTTTGAATATGCAAACGTTTATGACCGGCTTGGGTTGAGCAGTAGTATCCTAGCGATACGATATGGCTTATCCCCGTGTGTGAGAGGGGTAAGCTAACACAGTCAGTTCAGTAGGGGCTTTGGTCATAAACGTTTACACTATTCCCCCAGTCCCAGATTCAGTAACAGTATCAATCAGTAGTTGAACCCCAAGATGGAGTTCCGTGTCAGCAGTGTGGTTTAACATACAGCTTAACTTTACTAAGCAAAATACAAGAATACATAATCCGAAACTTGCCTTGTTTTAAATGACTGGAAAGACGAGTCGGTACCGAGGAGGAACGTCAGGTGTATCTTCGAGTTCCTACAGTTGAGAACTCGACTTAGATCCTTGAATAACCAGACTAAGTGTGCTAGTTGCAATCTCTAGTAGTAAGTCCTAGTCAGGTTTTAAGTTGTATTTAGCTACAACTAACGATTACGTCGCAACTACGTGCGTTGATTAAACCGCTTAATTGATTATTTGGAAATAATAACGAGAACCGGTTATCTTTGAAAAACTTTGTATTTTTGTAATATATCTATAAAATATAGTTTCTTGCAGTGATAAATCATGAACTAGTTATCCTACCAATATTTTATCCATTTATTTAATTCTTAATTAATTATAAAATGATTACGTTCTAACTACGATATAAACGTCTAATCAAAAATACCACCCAAGATCAACATCCACCCAGAAAATAAAGTAAAACCTACGCTAAACAATACATGGGCACAGCTAATCATCCTAGAGTTATGGGCTTATGCCCTGTACAATTTTTTTTACATAAAAATAAGAGAAAATAATTTAGTACCTAATTAAAATGTGCAGTAAATAATTATCTAAAATAAATAACTTAAACATTAACTAAAATAATTTTAAATCAAAAGTTTGGAGTCTCAGACTCGGTCCATCATCAAATCTAGCTAATACCTCAACGCCCGGTCGGACCGGTGCGTTTGCATTTCGCTAGGGACCACAGACCGGTACGGTCGTCGCCCGAAAATCAGTTTTAAATTCATTTTCCGAAAACCAATTTGAAATCAAAATAAATAAAGTTTTGTAAAAATTTGGGCAGCATTTCCTCTATTTCGGGACAACCCAAAACTGGGAAATGCGCCACAAAACCTGCAATTGTTCCAACCAAATAATAATCTCGAAAATATAACCACCGAAATAATTTCCAACCACCAGAATCTTCCCGGAATACCCGGGATCCCGCAATCCACCAATATCACACAAATCTCAGCAACCACATCACAAAAATCTCGCAAACCAACCACACCAAAAGCTAACGCAGCTAATCGAAACTACCACGTAACTAACTGGATTTCCCAAAGGGAAACCGGGGACCGATATCATCACAGACTACTGAATTAAACGCAACGGGGCAGAGATTTATACCTCGGGTGCTCGGCTAGAGCTCTCAGATGATATAGAAAGAATAATAATAATAGTCCCGCAGCGACGTCGACGTCGAAATGCCGGAATCCAAGGATAGGCACGCTGGCCCGCGAAAATCAGCGACGTCGCGGACAGATCTGGACAGCAGGGAGACAAAGGGGCGCGGGAGTGCGCTGTCGAGCGCAGGAACCCGCGGAAGAGGGGCCGCTGGTTTTGCCGGGGAGAAGCCGCACGGGGTCCGCGCGCTGGAGGAGGCGGCGGCCTCGGGGACAGAAGGGGGCGCGGCGTCGGGGATCCGCACGCTGGGTCGGCCGGCGGGAGGGGCGCACAGCCAGGGGCTTCGCCGGAGGGGATGCTCGGCCACGGTGGGGAAGCACCGGCCGGATCGGCTGAAGGCCGAGGGTGGAGGAGCTCGCCGGGGCGGGCGATGCCGCGGGCGGCGCTAGGGCGCACGCGGAGAGGCGAGATCGGGGTCTGTGGCACGCTGAACGGGGAACCGTCGGCTAGGGCGCGCGTGGTCGGAGGTGGTCTGCCGGGGAACTCCGAAGGGGCACGACATGGAGCTCTGGGAGAGGGACGCGGGTTGGGGAGAGCGGGGGTTGAGGGGTGAAGAGGAAGAAGGGGGTGAGGTGTGTTGGGGAAGAAGAGGTGAAGTCTTCTGTCAGAAGAGAGTGGGGGAAGTGGATATTTATTAAAGGAGAAGTGTATTTATTCTCTGTAATGAGAATAAAGAGTGGGGGAAGTTGGAGTGGTGATGGTGGGATGGGAGTTATAAGGTGGAGTGGAGTTGGGGGTTTAGAATAGGAAGGGTGCTGACCAATTCGTGGGGAGTGAGGTGCTGGTCCTACGGGACCAGCACAAAATAATAATAATTTTTTTTATATAAAGATTAACCAAGTCCAACAATTCAGAATTAAGAAACAGGAAAAGATTGGGTTAGGCTCAGGCCTGGGTCTGGGCTCGGACTCGGGTTTGGGTCCGAAAATCAAAAGTCCAAGTTATTAATATTTTCGAAATCATTTTCCACTCAAAAATATTTAATAATAATAATATTAATAATAATAATAATTAGAAATACTAATTATCACACTAAAACACTAATAATAATTAATTACAAAAAAAATATGGGTTTCACAAAATCCCAACTCACAGAAGTTAAGTAAATAAGAAGAATTCCTTTCTCTTCTGAATTGAAGTCATGGGTTGCGGCTGGTAATGGGCCCAACTAAAGATAGGCTTTTGTTTTATAAAGACTTAAGCCCAAATCAAGAATTCAAATGATAACAAACTCTTACCTATATTAAATATAGAAAAAAAAATATACCCAAATCATTGCTTAATATAAAATTGAAATTCTACAATATTTCAGAAAAGTGGAGTTACAAAAATAAAGTACAAATTCGACGGCAGTGTTGAGCGCTTAAAGGCACGGCTGGTTGTGTTCGGTAATCATCAGGTTGAGGGGATCGACTATTCAGAAACATTCGCCCCGGTAGCTAAGATGCCTACAGTTCGGACGTTCTTGGCTGTTGCAGCTGTGAAAGGCTGGACTTTGCACCAGATGGATGTGCACAATGCTTTTCTTCATGGAGATCTGACAGAAGAAGTATATATGAAGTTGCCGCCATGTTTTTCGCATAGTGAACCCAACAAAGTGTGTCGCCTGCGTAAGTCTCTATATGGATTGAAACAGGCACCACGTTGTTGGTTCGCTAAGCTTACTGCTTCTCTGATATCCTATGGATTTATTCAATCACATTCCGATTATTCCCTTTTCTCTTTTTTTAAGGGGAAGGTAGAGTTGCATGTTTTGATCTATGTGGATGATATGATTGTGTCTGGTAATGACACAGGTGCTTTTGATGCTTTCAAAAAGTACCTTAGTTCTTGCTTTCACATGAAGGACCTTGGTGTGTTGAAGTACTTTCTTGGCATAGAGGTGGCTCGGAGTGCGGAAGGAATTTTCTCGTGTCAAAGGAAGTATGCCTTGGACATCATTTCAGAATGTGGTTTGCTGGGATCTCGTCCTGCTGGTTTTTCCATGGAGCCCAATCACAAGCTGGCAGAATCGACTAGTCCAAGGATGACGAATGTAGAGACTTATCGGAGACTGGTTGGGAGGTTGATTTATCTATCATTTACTCGTCCTGACTTGGCCTATGCTGTGCATATCTTGTCTCAATTCTTACAGGAGCCTCGACAAGATCATTGGCATGCTGCTTTGAGAGTTGTCAGATATCTCAAAAATGCACCAGGACAGGGTATTCTTTTGAAAGCTGATTGTGATCTCCGTCTTTCTGGTTGGTGTGATTCCGACTGGACAAGTTGTCCTTTGACTCGCCGTTCTGTTACAGGCTGGTTGGTGTTTCTGGGGGGTTCTCCTATTTCTTGGAAGACCAAGAAGCAATCAACTGTTTCCCGATCTTCCGCTGAAGCTGAATATCGATCTCTTGCTGCGCTTGTTTGTGAGTTGAAATGGTTGAAGGAGTTATTGGTGTGTTTGGGCGTTCGCCAGGAGTCTGCTATGTCGGTGTATTGTGACAGTCAGTCAGCCCTGCACCTGGCTCAAAACCCGGTATTTCATGAGCGCAGTAAGCATATTGAGGTGGATTTGCATTTTGTTCGCGATGCTATTAGAGATGGCACCGTAATAGTTTCACATGTTCCTACTTCTTCTCAACTGGCTGACATCTTCACCAAACCCCTTGGAAAGCAATTGATTCTTTTCTTCCCAAGTTGGGCATTTGTGACTTGCATGCTCCAACTTGAGGGATGGTGTTAGATTATATTTGTAATGTAAATATGGCCCATACCCATAAGCCCAAATGTAGACACTATATATATTGTAAGAAACCCTAGCAATAAAAACAAGGCATTATTATTTCCTACAACATATTTTCTTGATGGATTGATATTGTGGTATTTCTAGCGTCCAACTTTCTAACAAGCTAACATCTATAGAAGATTCGGCGCAGTATATATGAAATATGAATATTTTTGTGCCCCGATCGACAACATCCAAGACTCACACCACCACCAAGTTAATTGTTCCAGCAAGCGGAAAGATCGAGGGAAAATTCAACAATACTAGTAATATAAATTTGCTAGCAAAGCCAATCCACATTCCTTCCGATAAGTATATATATATAAATACGTACAGATAGATATGAAGAAAAATAAGAAAACCAAGTTGATCGATCTCTTCCTCCCTCTCAATTTCTTCCTGTTAATTATTAATTAATTTATTACAGCTTGCTGAGGTGAGGAGAGGAGAGCAAGTCAAACTAATAATCTTCTTCTTTAATTCTTCTAAGCCCTCTCTCTCATCTGTATGTACAAACAAACGCAACGCACCACCGTAGGCTAGCTGCCAATTAATGTCAAATTAACAACAAATAATTAAGAAAGAAAGAAGCTGGTGGTGCGCATGAGAGACGTTGTCAGCATTGTTGGGACGTGAGGCCGAGGAAGTCGGTGGCAGACTTGGCCATGATGGTCGCGAACTCGTTGAAGCTGATGACCCCGTCCCCGTCCGTGTCCGCCTGGCTTATCATCTCCGTGAGCTCCTGGAAGGTGAGGGGCTGCCCCATGCGCGCCATGGAGCGGGCGAGCTCCGCTGCGGAGATGTAGCCGTTGCCGTCGCGGTCGAAGGAGCGGAAGACGTCGAGCAGCTGCTCCTGGTTGAGGAGGGACTCGTCGCTCATCATGGGGGCGATGGCGTCGGCGAGCTCCTCGAACTCTACGAAGCCGTTGCCGTTGGAGTCCATGTTGGAGAGGAGGGCGTGGATCTGGTCGCCCCGGGGCTTCAGGCCGAGGGACCGGAGGAGGGCGGCCAGCTCGAGGTGGGTCAGGCTTCCGTCGGAGTCCATGTCGAAGCGGCTGAAGATGTCGCGGAGCTGGCGCAGGTGCTCGCCTTGTAGTCGCTTCCCCATTGTTGCATGCATTGATTGTATATATATATATATATTGATTCAACCACAAAACTAACTAACTAGCTTCTTCTCCTTCTTCCTTCTTCCTTCTTTTTTCTTCTTCTTCTTGATTGTTGTTGTTGTTGAAATAATAAGAATTAGCTAGCTAGCTAGGAATTTTTAATTAATGGGAGAAGGAGAAGGTGAAGGTGTTTGTTAGAGAGCACTTGTGGAAGGAAGGAAGGAAGGAACATGGATTGATTTGATTTGATTGTTTCTAAGAAGAAGATGCGCGGAAGAAGAACTATCTATTATATATAGATATATAAATAGGGACAGACAGAGAGAGAGAGAGAGAGAGCGCAAGTGGTGGTGGCGCATATTATATGATAAGATTCTGTGATGTACGTACTGTCTGTCTGTCAATACGTCGTGCGGGCCTCGTTCCCTGCTCATCCCGTATCCAACGCTAAGCCGCTCCTTGTCAGACCTAATCTAATAAGTTTGCTTCAAAGACTGCTTTTGAACAAATGGAGGGAGGCCTCTATGGATTGGGCCTATTTTTCTGTCAACAAAATCAACTTTGTTTTTTTGGACAACCTTGTTAACTACTAATTTTAACCAATATCTGCTTATCCTATTTTATTTTTTAACAAAAAAAATTTTCTGGCGATAAATAAATACATTTCTATGACAAATTTTCCGGGATACTATCTTTGCCATAATTAGTTGAAGAAGTTAAACTGTTGCCTGACTGTTTAGTGTTTCTAGTTTTTCAACTACAAAAACGTCATACCGTCTGACGTTATTATTGTTGATTTTTTTTTTCCAACGATCAAATTACAATGTCCAATTTTTCAACGATAAAATATCAATGTTAAGTGTTGAGCTATAAATTGTTGAGGGTGGTTTTTATTTTTTTCAACACTCATCTAGTTCAACTGTATATTTTGTAGTAATATAGCAATTGAACATAATTTTTCTTGTTCAACTAATATAGACAATGTCCGAAAGTTTATATATGTATATGTTTGTAATGAACCAAGTTGTTGTCGGAGAATATATGCTAAAATCATTGATGAATGTGAATTTTTTTTTACTCGTTCATTAGAAACTGAACATAAATCTTGTTTATGTGGACTTAGGAAATGAGGTCATCCATTCGCTACCAATGAATGAGTTAGATAAGGCAATTGATAAAATTAGAGACAATCATTCATATATTCCATCACACGTTGTAAATAACATGTATATAGATTATCAAATACATATTAAATATTCTAAAGCTTCGAAAGTCCGACTAACTATATTAGCTGAAATTAATAGTAGTTTTATTGATGCATATGACAGTTTTGAAAAATATGCTTTTATAATTATGGAAACAAATTACGGAAAATTAATAACTTTTGAAGAATATTTATTTGTTTCAAGGAATGTATTGATGATTTGTTAAGCGGTTTGTGTACCTTTTATTAGTATTGATGCTATTTTTTTTTACATTTAAATATTAAGGTAATTTATTTGTTGTTTGTGCTAACGATTCTAACTACTATTTATATGAAATTGTTTATGTTGTTGTTGAAAAAAAATACTGATTCATGCACATAGTTTTTAAACAATTTAAAAATATATTTTGAAAACTTATTTTATGGATGAGATACTAGTTCACCTATATGATATAAAACAAAAAAATGATTAATAAATGGCATTAATCATTTTTTTAAAAAATTTGTTTTTTTTTTGTATTCAACGTTTTAAACAAAATCTAAAAAGTAAAATAACCGGAGTAAATTATGCTATTGTTATATTTATTTGTTTATAATTTATTTCATCTATATGTTTCTTTATTTATTTATCAAAATTTTCATAATTTATTTATTCATTTGATATATAAAAGTCTATGTTACTTTATTTATTTATTTTATCTAAAATAACATTTAGATAAAAATTGCAAGTCCAAGTACATACAAGTAATTGGTTCTATATATAGTCATCAATTAGTTGTCTTCAGTTTTAAGCTCCACAAAAACATTGAAACAACTCCTACAACTGATCTTGAACCTTGCAGTAACCCTTCATGTACTCCATCTTACATTTTCGAATATGCAATTGGTATCATCGTTGAAGTTATGATATGCTACTTTCAGAATAACTATAATAATAAAATGGTATATCTAGCTAGTTACTGCCATATATAACAAAGTGTAGCCATCTCATATTAATGGCCCTATAAATAGTCTCTATACACACATTAATCTGAAACATCTACATTGCACGTCCTTACAATATGATTGAAAACATTGATCTAAATTAATCTATTATTTAGAGCAACTATAATTTTTAAGTAACATTTAGATATCTAATTTCAGGGATTTACATTAATCTATTAAAAACATGATCGTAAATATTTACTAAATTAATACTTATCTAGATATTTAAATACATGAAATACAATAAATATCTAAATTAATTTGAGTATTCACAAATAAAACTCGAATTAACAATAAATAAAATAAATACATGCTCTTCTCAGCCTTCCCCTCTTCCTCTTCCTCTTCCTCTTCTTGCTCTCTCTCTCTCTCTCTCTTATCATCTCCTTCTTCCAATCCATCATTTGCTTCTCTTCTTAGGCCTCCTTTGGTTCGCGGAATCATCGGGTTAGGAAAGAAATTTGATTACTTTACTATATTTGGGTGTCAAAGAAATTGAAAAAGAAAGGAAAGTGATTCTCAGTGGAAATAGAATTAGGGGAAAAGTAAGCAAGGAATCACTTTCCCACATTGAAGTATTCACTTTTCTTTCCAATTTTTTTGACATTTCCAAACATCGGAAAGAAAAATCAATAAAAATTATAATTTTTCGACGGAAAGAAAATGCCAAGGAATTGATTTCCTTTTCCTTCCATTCTGCGAACCAAACGAGGCATATAGTTAAGAATTGGGCACAAAATAGTTGCAACTAGCCATAAAAATGCCGAAGTGGCGTGTTAAAATGTCAGACTATCTGATAATTTTTGGCTATTTATAAGGGCACATAAAAAAGTTTATCATGACTAGTCATGATTAGGGTTAGCCAATGTTTGAGGAGATTTTAATTGGGCTATCCAAATATTCCACTCAGGGGATGTCCAAACCCCATACCCCCCCAAACCTCAAAAATCAATCTCATTTCTAAATTTCACTCTCTCTCTTCACAAACCCTATTTTTTTCTCCTCTTCTTCTTCTTCTTCTTCTTCTTCTATCCATCTTCTACTTCTTCTCCACCATTTCCATTCTCACATCTCCATTAAAATCCTAGTTTTCTTCTCATCTTCTTCTTCTTTTCTCCACCATTGTCATCATCACCATCTTCATCAAAATCCTAATTTTCTTCTCATTTCCAATTTCGATGGCACCCAAAAAATTAAATAAACCCTAAAATGCATGGAAATAAAGCTTAAATACTTCTTTCCTCGTAAAGAATGCATAAAAATAAATCCTAAAATGCATATTTCACTCTATTATCAAGATTGAAATAAACCCTAACATGTTTTTTTCATTCGAAAATTTTGACTTTATGACTGCCAGAAATTGTGACAGTCCTGAAAGGGACTTGCTGTACAGCAAGTCCCTTTCAGGACTGCCACAATTTCTGGCAGTCCTCAATATGCCTAGGACTGCCAGAAATTGTGGCAGTCCTATTGTAGAGCATGTCCCTTTCAGGACTGTCACAATAACTGACAGTCCTCAGTACTTCTAGGACTGCCAGCAATTGTGGCAGTCCTGTTGTACATCGAGTCTATTTCAAGACTGCCACAATTTCTGGCAGTCCTCAATACATTTAGGATTGTCATAAATTGTGGCAGTCCTGATATGAACCAAATTTTTCTACAACTAGAATTTCTTCCATAGTTTTCTTCTACAACTAGAATTTCATGCATAATTCTTCTATTAATAAAAAAAATTGGTTAATAGACTAATAGATTAATAGATTTGATAACCCAATTTTTTCTACAACTAGGGTTTCATCCATAATGCCCAAACAAGAAGAAGAAAAATAAACTAAGGTTTGGAGAAAGAGATCTAAAAAATTAGAAGAGAGCAAAAAATCAAAATAAACTAGGTTTGAAAAAATTGATGTTCTTGTTCTTGTTCTTGTTGTTCTTGTTCTTATTGTTCTTCTTTTTCTTCTTCTTCTTGTGAGGAAAGAGAGGAGAGAAAAAAAATAAAAAGTTGACTTATATACTCACATTTTGACTAGTCCTGAGTAATTTTTTCAATGGTAAACTTGTAAATAAATCAAAGTTTGCTTTTGGCTAGTCCTTCTTATGTGCCCTTATAAATAGCCTAATTTTTTAGTTAAAAATAAATTAGAAACGTATCATGGAATTTTCTCCAATTAATCTTTTGGACAAAAAGTATCGCGACTTATTTTTAGAAAAACTTGTTTTTCTACCGTTTTTTTCAAATAGCCACAATCTCAAACTAAGCTTAACTTAGGTGGAAAGCGAGCATGACACTGAAATTAGGTAGGTGACAGGGTGTTTCATTCATTAAGTCATGATATGCAGTCAGTCATCATAGATCTAAACAGTAGTATTCTGAAATATATATATATATATATATAAAATCATACACCAATAGCTATATAATAAAAATGGGATGGTAATTGTTGGTATGATGGCATAGATGTCATATACTAAAATAGAAGGAAATTATTAATGAAAGGAGGAGTAAGTAGATTTGTTGGACGAGGAAGGAAGAGTTAGAAGAAAGAAACCAACAACTCTCACCCAACCGCCCTGCCCCTGCCCCTGCCCCTGCCCCTGCCCTCCCTCTCTTTTATACATCTCTCTCCCTCTCTCCTCCAAAACCAAATACATACATACATACATACATTGGTAGAGAGAGAGAGAGGAGAGTGCGACCTGCCGTCCGACTAACAACTGCTCTGTTTGCTTCAGATCTCCTCTTCTCCTTCCCATTTATAATCCTCATTCTCCTTCTCACTAAATCTAAATCCTCATGAGTAGTAGTACGATTCATAGTTTCTTGATTTGATCGATGGGTTTGTGAGATCTGCTCTTCCTTTCTTCCCTTCTGATCTCGATCGATCGAGAGAGAGAGAGAGAGAGAGAGAATGGTGGTGTTCGCCGGCCCTCTCACTCCTGGCCAGGTCTGATTGCTTTGCTTTCATTCTGCACTTGTTGTTTTGTTTGTACGGATCTATTCTATAGTGGTAGTAATGACATCCATCCCCCCTTCCTCTTTCCCCTTTTTTACTTGCAGGTGTCTTTCTTGCTCGGCTTCATTCCCGTTATCACTGCATGGATCTATTCAGAGTTCTTAGACTACAGAAAGTACTCTTCTTCTTCTTCTATCCCACCCCCACCCCCACCAACAAAAAGCCATTCAGACACCAATTTGCTCGAATTAGGAAATAACGGAACACTCAAGGGAGACGATGATGATCGCCCACTATTACTCGAAGGAGGAGGAGCTCTATCTAAATCACCATCTGCTGCAAAAATCCAAAATGCTTCCGTCCAACTAAATCTAATCAGGTGCTTAACCAGTATTTATATATATATATATTATATGTTTCACTTTTTCTTTTTTCTTCAAGACATTTCAGAAATGATATTACCAATTACCAATTGAAGCTGACCATCTTTAACACTTATTATTATTATCACTGTAGATTTATAACAATGGACGAATCTTTCCTGCTTGAAAATCGAGCACTACTCAGAGCCATGTAAGATTATCACATAAATATATTAATCGAACCAATGTTCTATTTTTTGTTGTTGTTGTTGTTGTACCTTGCACTGGACTAATCTAGCAGATTTTATGCAGGTCTGAATTTGGGGCCACTCTGGTTTACTTCTACATATGTGATCGTACCAACATTTTCTCACAATCTAAAAAGGTACACACTTTAATTCTTAAGTTGAGCTACAATTCTCATAATAAATCTTGTGATGAAAGAACATTTTGTTATATAATCATTAAAGTGTCTTCACTCTACAGGTCCTTGGGACTTTCAGTGCTTGTGTGTGTGTGTATGTATATACAATTGTTTATAATGTAGTATATAGAAACCCACGCACAAATTCAACCTTCTGAGGTGGATTAAAATTGATTTTAACCTGTACGTAATCTACTGATGTGGTATGCCTTACATTACTTGTCGACTATGTTGCACGGACACTGGCAAATGATATCTGTAATCCGTATTGTGTCCGTGCCCATAATCCGTACTCATGCAACATAGATAACTACCTTTGTTCTTATTTGAAAATTGCCCATATTCTGTATCCATATCGTGCCCGCATCCATAATCGTACAACAAAGCTTGTTGAGTATCTAGACATTTATGTATAAGAAGCGGCCTTCCATTTCCTACATTATGGCATGTGATAGGAAATTATTATACGATTGTTTATGTAGTTTCCTCATTCTTTGGCATCACTTTCTTGCAGAGTTACAGTCGTGACCTGTTCCTCTTTCTCTACATTCTGCTTATCATAGCTTCAGCTCTCACTTCTCTCAAGAAGCACCATGATAAGTCAGCGTTCTCGGGGAAATCCATACTTTATCTGAATCGGCATCAAACAGAGGAATGGAAGGGTTGGATGCAGGTTGGTACACTATGATTGGCCCATTGTTTTATTTATAATCTTAATCTTAATACTGTTTTATCTATTTATATCTTTACCCCCCCCCCCCCCCCCCCCCCCCCCCCCCCCCCTCCTCTTATTATTGCTTCTGTGTCTTCTATGTATCAACTAATTATTATGTAACCATTACGCCCTTGTGATCATACTTTCTCATTCACTTGTTTTGTTATGCACATGGTAATCCAAGATATTGGGTTTTTGTAGTGAATTCTGTCATTCTTATGTACTATTTATTAACAGTAGTGCAAAATAACAGTTTCAGTTTACTAAAGTAGTTTCGTTCTGCGTTCTTGATTCTTGCCTTTCTTCATTTAAGTTTCAGTTTTGTGTTAATTTTGTAGCACTTACCAATTACCATGGAGAGTTGAAGATGCTGTTTATCCTTATAGAAGTGAGTGTAGCACATGAAAATGTATTAAATTTACCTTTGCTGTGGATTTAAGGACAACCTCTTGGAAGAGGCAATAGGTAGTTAGGAACTATACTACTATATTATCCTATTAGGAGATGATTGTTTTTTTCTAATACAGTACCTCACAGGGTAAAGTGTGATTTGGGATTGGGGTGAGTGGGTGGGTGGGTTGTTAAGCGAGATATGATGCTAAAGTTTTAAGAGTGTAGCAGTCAGCTAATTGCAGGATAGTAAAAGCCTAAACACATGTTTATCTTGTATTTTTCTGTGAAACTTAACTAGGATATGCAGATTGTCCAGTGTTGCATATTTTCTGTGAACACACAGATTATCATATCTTTTGTTGAGTGTTGCTGGTGGTTCCGAGCTGTCGCTTCTACCATGTTTGTGAGGGCTAAGTATTGCAGTTGTACAGTATAGTGAGACATTGCATTGACAGAAAGGATTTACTTACTGCAATTTTTAAATACTTGACGATTTAGGGTTTTATGTCAGTAAGTTCACCGTTTATAAACTTGTCAATTCTTTTGTGGAGCTTTCCTTCCACAACCGACCCCATTCAGTTGGAAATGGCATGGATGATGATGATGATGGTTTAAGGTGACAAGATATTCTGTTAATAGTTAATAGGTAAACAAATTACCCATTTGCTAAAGAAGTTTGCTATTGGATGGTTTAATGATCACTTTTCTTTATCTACTACTTTTGGTCGTCTTTACTAGTTGAAGGCATTATAGAGGTCATATGAGGATCAAAAAGGTGTACTCTTGACTCTGCTGGTTATATAAATCAAAAAACTTTATGTCTTGGCCTTTTGGTCCAATGGTCTAAGACAATATGTGCAGGCGTTGGCTTGTTTGTTATAAGGACTGAATGGAGTCAAATGGTCTAAAGATTATTTGCTTCTTCAAGTATTGGTTTATTGATAGACCAACATGATCAGGAATCATGACTAAAAAAAATAGGAGCTTCTACTAGATTCAGGGACATACATAATTGCATATGTTATTTGTAGCCACCTAGGTCACTTGCATTGGGCTAGTAATAAGTAATAACCATCTTGATGAGAGTACTGCCACCAGAAAATAAATTCCCTCAGCATAATGGGTAAAAGCTCTGCTTGCTTGGTCAGGTTCCTTTTTTCCCTTGCTCCCTTTATAGTGCTAGTTTAGTGTATATGATTTCTGCAGCAAAAATAATTTGTCAAATTTGGTTAAAGAAGAGCTATGTTACCCGGACACGGCAAAATGGTCTTCATACCCCTATCGTGTCTGTACCCATATCCATGCCCATATCGTACAACATAGTTGACTACTTACTTTACCTATCTGAAAATGTCCATATTCTGTATTGTATCCTCATATCCGTGTATGTATTCGTGCAACACAGAAGAGGAACCTTGCAAAAGGGGGGCTTATGGTATCAAATGGAAAAGATATTGGAGATGCCAATATCAAAGTTAGGTATTGTATGGCGACACATCCACATGTCTCTAAGAATGTGGCAAAGCGTTGAGTTCTAGAAATTGTATATTTCTTGATGACCTTCATCAATTAATATAGATAACTTAGTGCTGCCAGCAGTAAATAATTTCCCCCAGCATAATGGTAAACGCTCTGCTTGCTTGGTCAGATTCTATTTTTCCGTAATTCAATGTTTTCTGCAGCAAATAAAATTTGGTTAAAGAGGAGCCTTGCAAATCGAGGCTTATGATATCAAGATGGAAAAGATAACGGAGATGCAAATATGAAAAGTTAGGTACTGTATGAGGACACATCCATATGCCTCTGAGAAGGTGGCAAAACATATGAATCCTAGCAATTATATATATATATATATATATATATATATATATATATATATATATATATATATATATATATAATTTTAGGATCTGGATCATATCTGATGAATCTCAACAACTCATGCATTTTAGTCTTCTTCGATTGGTGGGGTTCTGTAATGGGCTTTTCTTGTTTTGTCTAGTGTGTTGGGTGGGGGGGGGGGGGGGGGGGGGGGGGGGGGGGGGGGGGGGGGGGTAGGTAACACAGCTTTCTATAATGGACTTCGAACTCTTGACCTGCTCTCCACATATAGCAAAGGTCTAACCCAATAACAAAGCCAGGAATTTAATAGGGAGAGGCCAAAACAATTTTATAAAAGGAAAGGTCTATTAAGGTTGAATCACTTACAGTACAAAACTACCAGCGACAACCATAGATTTCCTTTTTCTTCAACAAAAGGAGAAACTTTTGTTGAAAAGGAACCTACTACCCAGAACTAAAAATACTAGGAATTAGATATGAAAAAAAAAAACGAATTTAAGAATTAAACACAACTTTCTGTAATGGACTTCAAACCTTTGACCTGCTATCCACATAGCAAAGGTCTTACCCAATAGTGAAGCCAGGAATTTTAATAGGGAGAAGCCAAAACAATTTTATAAAAGGAAAGCTCTATTATGGTTGAATCACTTACAGTACAACAACCTGACCCCCTAGCTTTGATATGGAAATTTTTAGGGAGGGGCCAAAACCATTGGTTGCCTGAACTTTAGTGTTATAGATCATTTATTACTAAAGCTTTCGTATGGAAGTTTTTGATAGAAGTTGTTAAATGGTAATGGGAGCCAGCATTTCCATATTTCTTCAGGTGGGGGTGGGTAGGCTCCACCCCTGACTAGAGAGTATCTGAAGTTAATGGAGAGAGCTTGATTATGATTAAGTCAATTAAAAGACATCTGTCGTGATTATGTGGAATAACAAACATGTTTAAAAGTCTCAGGGTTTTACCTGGAGAACCTGAGCACATAAGACTTAAGGGTACTGGAAGAGGAAATGTACCTCTAGCTATTTATCTTCTATCTGATTGATTACTTTTCACCAAAAAGTTCATATAATATAGGTCATCAGATTAAATCTGCAAAATAACTTCTGTACATCTCTGGACATCTATGAGTGAAAATCTATGTCATCTGCAAGTGTTTACTTTTTTATTTATAAGAGAGGAATCGATCTGATGTATAAAACTTGTATGCCAAATCTTCGAATATGGAACAAAGAGCCGGAGTAGTGAATCCTTCATTTATTATCCTCCCTTTCTGTTCTAATACTTGAATGCATTATCATTTGAAGCCACCTAACATTCAGGTGTGGGTGGGTTTGGGGCATCATGTGTCCAAAAACCCATTATGCTGCTTAAAATATTTTTTCTGAGGATATTTCCCTGATTGGGTATTTGTTCCCATTCATTTCTTCCCCAGGTCTTATTTCTAATGTACCACTACTTTGCTGCCTCGGAGATATATAATGCAATACGTGTATTCATTGCTGCTTACGTGTGGATGACTGGGTTCGGAAATTTCTCTTATTACTATATAAGGAAGGATTTCAGCCTTGCTCGGTTTGCTCAGGTGCCTTCATGATTTATTTATTCAGTCTAAGTTCAATGGTTATTTGACATCTTTATTACATTCTCTACTAAGAGCAATGTTCCTCCACTAAATGCAGATGATGTGGAGGCTAAACTTCTTCGTGGCTTTTTGTTGTATTGTCTTAAACAACGACTTCATGCTGTATTATATTTGTCCAATGCACACGCTTTTCACACTTATGGTATATGGAGCTCTTGGCATCTTTAGCAAATATAACGAGATTGGATCCGTGATGGCTGTGAAGATTATTTGTTGCTTTTTGGTAGTTATTGCAATTTGGGAAGTACCCGGAGTTTTTGATCTATTATGGAGTCCTCTGACTTTTCTATTAGGTCGGAAAATGATGGGCACAATTTTCATTTATTTATTTAAGCGTTCATCTGCTGGGTATTAATAGTTTCACTTTTGTGATGCAGGATTTAAAGATGCAGATCCTTCTAAAGCAGATTATCCTCTCTTGCATGAGTGGCACTTTAGATCCGGCCTTGATCGTTACATCTGGATCATTGGAATGATATATGCATATTATCACCCCAGTGTAAGTTCCATAGATGTTAATAACATGGCTAATGAGTTAGCTAAATCCTGATTTTGTAATAGCGTGTACGTGTTTGATGTTGGTGTTTGAATCGTCATTGGGATGTGCATGTATAGTCTACATTGCCATGCATCTGAAAGTCTTGTTTCATAAAGTTGATAAATTGCCAATGGTTTCATGTAATAGGTTGAAAGATGGCTGGAGAAGCTAGAAGAATCTGAAACCAAGCGGAGATGGTCAATCAAAACAAGCATTGTTGCAGTTTCCTTGGTGGTCAGTCACATTTGTTTAGTTGATCTTGAAATTGCTTATTATGGTTAAATACAATACACGTGATCTTTTTTGCAGGTTGGTTATTTGTGGTACGAGTATATCTACAAGCTAGACAAAATTACTTACAATAAGTACCATCCTTACACCTCATGGATACCCATAACGTATGTGTATCACAACTTTGGTTTTAGTTACTTTATATTCAAAAAGACTTCTTGCATTCTGATATAATCATAAATATGATTTTAAACACAGGGTTTACATCTGCCTACGTAATTTTACGCATCAGCTACGTAGTTTTTCCTTGACTCTTTTTGCGTAAGTTATATATTTCTACAATCTCTTCCAGACCAACATCCTCGTTGTATTATTTCCTATTTATATTTGTTACTTACCATTTTTAATGACATGTTTCCCCTCCTTTGTTAGGTGGCTTGGCAAGATAACACTGGAGACATATATCTCCCAGATCCATATCTGGCTAAGGTATGAATAATTTAAGTAATGTTTGACTTTTGCATGTTCGAAACCCTCTTCCTGTATGCGCTTAAAAAGACAAGTTCCTTGTCAGTTATATGAAAACAAGCAAAAATCATATTACTGTAGTTTTTCTTTTTCTTTTGTTTTTACAAATTTGATCGGCCAAATAATAAAGAAAGATAATCAAACTGTAGTTTATGGCTTAGGGATCTTCAACCACATCTTACTGAGAAATATACAGTGGTTTTGGTGCCAGGTTCATTAAAAGTTCCATAGATGCATTTATATACTTGTGCTTCCCGAGGCTCATTATCTGAATTCATAGTTGAGACTGGATGTTTATGGCCTAGGATTGAGAGTTTACCAGGCTTTGCACTTTATAGTTTTGACAGTAGAAGGTTTGGAGATAAACTCGAATATATAATTTTGGAACTGAAGAGAGAGTTTTATCTTTAACCATGTGCCTGGGTTCGATATTAGGAATTATATGGACCTACGTATAACCTCTAGGGATCAACAAAATAAAGGGGAGAATGCAAATTAAATAAAGTAACCAGAAAATACATGGTGAATCAGAGTGGGACTAAAAATTTGCGATAAAGGTTTGTTGTTTTATAATGGTCAGTTTGAACAGTCTTTTCTAAACTAAGAAATTAAGAATATACGAGAATATAACATCAGGCTATTAAAGTGGTCCAGTGACATGATCTTGTCCCTCCCCCCCCCCCCCCCCCCCCCCCCCCCCACCCCCCCCCCCCCCCCCACCACCACCACACACACACACCCCCACACCCCACCACCACCACGTCCGTGGGCATGACAGTCCAAACTGAATATTCAATCCACCTTCAGTCTATACTGTCCAACAGTATGAAACACTATATTTTATACACTCTGTTACAGAAGTGGAGTGGTTTGGTAAGCAATCTGAGTGATTTGGTAAGCAAGTGGAACTATGAAGTCCTAGGTGATTTTGATGTCTTTCAACTGACAATAAAGTCTGAGAAGTACGTTTTTGAGAGAGGTAGGGAGGGTCAGAGGGAGCGAGATACTGAACCAAGTTAGGTTATTTGTGCTCTCCTGAATATTAGGAGCAGCAGATACACCGGTTGATTGGTCTATCTGGACCCTGTTTATTCCTTAATTTTCCCCTCAAGCTGGTGCATAGAAAACACGTGACCAAGCTTGTACAAGTATGCTAAAAACAAAAATTCCAAAACCCAGACCACTCTGATTTCCATGACCCCTTTATTTGATACATAACACTTAGAAGACTCCTAAAACTTAAGACATAGGGCTCTTTAAAAGTCTTCAAAAGAACCACTAATGGTAATAACTATAACTATTTTAAAAAAAAGAAAATATTGCTTTCCATCAACAAAAGAAAAACTATGAAAGAAACTGGCACAAGAAATATTCTTACTGCAAAAGGATACCCAACCTCATCTTACGTAGAAATAAAAGAATAAGAAAACATTGAACTTGGAATCAAAAATAAAGTTACTGAATCGCACAGAGAAATGGGAACCAGAAAAGCGACAATTTAAACCTACAGGTATATGAAATCCAATGAATGGAACTAGTGAATTTCACCGAATTGATTCAAACATACAAGATGGTTATAAGCAGCGGAAATGGATGCAAATGAAGTATAATATTGAAAGTCTAACAGGAAAATGATTCAAATGAAATTAAAAAAAAAAAGATTTTGTTGGACTTTGTTTTCCATGAACAAGGGTAGTCAGACACAAGAAAGAGAAGACATGGATACCTTGGTTGTAGGAGACTCATATGGACAAACCAGAGGAGCTCGGTAAGAAAGAGACACAAAGACGAGACAACATAAGGAACTATTGAAACTATAACATAGAAAATGAGAGAATTTTTGATGACCGGCAAGGATATGACAATTTTCAAAGGAGTGTAAGCTAGTGACCTACGGGCGACATTTGCAGTGTGATAATTTACAGTAATTGAGTGAGTGTCAGTCAGAAAGCCGTGAACCCTCACAAAGATAATTAATATACCACTTGTAAAGCATCACTGGATGTGGAGATGTCAAGACTGGAGACACCAGGGTCATTTTACACAAATATGAGTAGAAGTGGAGGGCTAAGGTTTTCAATGTTTGGTGTTCAATTGTTGTATCTTCAGAACTTAAAGATGCTAAAAATACTTATAAAGGTTGTTCATGGGCAAAATGTTTGAAATTACTGGGCTAGAAACTTAGAAGCTTCTTTTGCTGATGGATGTATTGATTTCTAATATTTGTCTTGTGGGGGTATCTGCAGGTCAAACGTGCCTAATGGTCAGCCAAAGTGGCTTCTTTCCTTCATTCCAGATTACCCGTTACTCAATTTCTTACTTGTAACAGCACTCTATCTCTTTGTAAGTACATTCCACTCCATTGATACAGAATTCATGAAAAAGATTACAATGACCATATTGTCTTATGCCATAACTGTTTTCCCCCTCAGATATCCTATCGGGTCTTTGACTTGACAAATACTCTTAAGATAGCTTTCGTCCCTGGTAAAGACAACAAGCGGTTGCTGCACAATTTTATTGCCGGAGCAGCTCTCTCCCTATGCTTGTATTGTATTGCATTGGTTCTAGTTTCGGTCCCTCGAATACTGGTATGTCACGGATCTGATGCTTCTCTTCTTTTGCAGATTTCAATAGGAAGTGATTTTTTCTAACAAATGACTGCATTGGACAGGCATGAAAAATATTTGTTAACAAAATGTTCATATACCAATGAAGAGCGTGAGTTTGATTTCTCAGAGTGAGATGCCACTCCACGGATTTTTGGTTGTAGAAACATGATGAATAAGCTAGTCCCAAATCTGTAACTGGTTACAGCTCATGACGAGGATGGAATAGGTGGTGGTTTGTGTTACTTGCGAGCTTTACAATGGGAGATTATGTATAGTTTTTATTTTATTTTTTATTTCATCCATTGCTCAGTGTAACATGATGGCAATAATAGGTTCGCGTGGCCCATTTCTCAAATGAATGGCAACTTTTGTTTTTATTGATATGGCGTTATGTTTGTGTAACAATAGGTTTTGATGTGAATGCAAGGACAGTCATATTTGGTAGTTTCTCATCATAGCCTGTGTATTAAGGCTAGCATCTGTTCTCAAAATAGGTACCGATTTACTCTGCTGCTTTTAACATTTATGCAATGCTTTGGCCATTTTGAGTGGTTGTATTACTGAGATGCTTCGTGTCGATGATTCCATTGTGAGTTCATCTCTGATGCGAATGCTTCTTGTTACTAGGCTCGCCTGCACTTTATGTGCGCTCTTTAGTTTGTAGCATCTCTTCAGCGTAGAATCCTCTCTTCTGTTTTTGTATTCTAAACGTTCTCATTCCGGCTATTTTGTTCCTCTGTACTCCCTGCGATGATCTCGCTCTCCTTCTCAGCCTGCCTCCTTAGACTCTCGTTCTTTATTTAGATCATGGGGCTGGCCGGCTCTGGGAAGATGAAGAAATATGTGTCTGGGGGGTTGACAAGGGTGAGACGAGTAAGCATCGGCATCAGCTCTTGATCAACACTTTTCTTTACAATAGCTCGATCGACCTTTTTCTTTACAAAAGCTCGATCAAAATTCTCCTCGGAAGCAATTCATCGAACACCAACAGTAAGAATGGCTTCCTCACCTCCTTCTTCGCTCCACAATCATCAGAAGAAGACATCATCATCGAATCCTCCATTTCCCCATTTCTTCTCCATCCTCACTTCACCACCACCGCCAATGCTCTACGTCGGGAAGACTGCCGGGTACCACAGCAGGACCAACCGCCGCCGCCTCTGGTAAATTTTGGAAACGGACACTTGTCCTAGTTTTAACAAACATGGAATGTGTATAGGTATTTGGATTTCCTGCAGCAGCAAGGAATTCAAGTCAAAGTTATTATTCCAGGTAGGTTTGCTGCTCTTAACAAACGAGGAAGTTTTCATCCACAATCCAATCCAATGTTGACTCTAATGATGCTTGCTTGTCTTCTGCAGGGATAACGTCTGCGTCTGGAATGGCAGCAGAGCTCGGAATCCCGCTCCGAGGCGTTGCAAATAGGTATCTATTATGTATCATAACTCTTACATCCATACTCACTCACTCAGGTTCTTGCATCTCATCTTATTACTGTAAATTGCTGATTTCCATTCTGTTAAAGCATCACTAGTGCAATCAATGCTTTTGTATAATCAAGACCCACATACCATATCAAATTGTGCTTCAAAAATATAATTACGGAATACTGAATATGGGATTATTGCTTCTATACCTGCGGAAATACATACAAGTCACACTCGGGCTAGGCTACCTTACTTTCTATGGATATTTGAGGTAATCATTCTAGTTTTGTACAAAACCTACTAGGTAAATAATGCACAAGGAGATACACAATTACTTCTCAATGATATGCAGAGTTTCTTTTAATTTGATCTTTAGGAGCAAATTGAAGATTGGTTTGAATTCTTCATAGGGAATTAAACACAGAGATTGGGAACACGAAGGCACATTATTTTGGGGTATAGAATCTTAAGCTCAAGTACAGTCGCGAGATGTCAAATAGAGTACTATCTATAGATAGAATACCAATCTCGCTCTTGTAATCGAGTTGAACTAGGTATGCAAAGATAAGTTTGACTTCACTAGCCCAGTTATCAAATAATCAATCTATTTGTAGTATTGTAGATTAGAAAGAAGCACGTTATAGAATGAACAAAACTGAACCCTTCTTGTAATTCCATTCAAAGTTTGTATTTAGGTAAAGGAGTGTTTCTCCAACGAAAACACGATCATTCCATGAGTTCGATAAATGTGTATTGATTGCTGGAAGCATTAATTCAAAACAATAAGAATAGATAACCTTCATTCTGAAAATATTTTGTATATATACAATGACTCATCTAGAACTTGTGCACAAAGAACAACTGCTTTTAAATAATGACAATTACTCATTCTCTAACCTTACTTTCCTCTCTCTTTTCCATTCTACTACTCTAGAGGTCACAGTGTTCGACCAGTGGGCAATGCAAGTCATAACCCAGCTTCAGCAGTAGAGGTGCCCCCTCTTGCACTGTTAATATGTTATTATGTCATTCTAGATAGAATTAAAAACAGCAATAAATAGTTGGGGGTGGACGAAATTTTGAACCTTCCTCTGCCATCTCTTTTTTCTCTGTCACAAGGAGTAACTGAGTTGTCCCTTTCTTTCTTTTTTTTATCTTTCTGAAGCAACGTATCAGCTTTATATTCCTTCTATCATGCATTGCCCCTGATGTTTAGCATATCTGCTTAAGCCAAACATCCTGGAAAAACTACTTCAGGGATGAAGAGGTTTTTCAGGACCTTCCATTTCAACAGTACAAATCTATTTACAATTCCTTGAAATATGGTTTGGTAATTGTACGACCAATGGAGGTGCCTGCAATTAAAAAGATGCCATACAGTTTTCTCGAGAACTGCATATGAGTAATCCAGCCCCTTTTTTATATTTATGTGTGATAATATATATAGCTAAAAGTTAAGGCTTAATCGTAACTTAATACCCTCAACTATACCTGTTTTTCAACTTGATATTCTAAAAAAAAAATTTTTTGTGACAACTTGATACCCTGAAATTTTTGTGGACAAAAATACCCCCAATCTAAAACTTGTCACTGACGACAGAACCTCTGCATGATCTAGTTGATGATCGCCAACGAGGGACTCGGCCGTGCCAGCTACTACATTGCTGCAGCAGATAAGGATTAGAGATTTATAAAAAAGAAAGTAGGAATTGGAACGAAAGAAATCCAATTCCTACTTTCTTTTTTATAAATCTCTAATCCTAACTCCGAACTCCCAAATGCCTCGTAACTTAAATAGAACTCCAATATTTGTCACTGGAATTTCACCATTTCAAACCCCAGTTTCAAATATCCAAACAAAATAAACCTAATTCCATATTTTTTTTAGCAAACTTTGGTCCCAAACTAGGCCTAAAACTTTGTTGATTACTCGTTCCAAACTAGCTTTGTTGATTACTCTATACTTGTAGCCTAGTATATCTATCCCCTGACATTTTCTATTGCAGTGTCATATTTCTGACTCTGCACTGATATTCTCTGTTGCAGTGTCAAGTTTCTGACTGGGGCATTCAAGGAGTAGTGGAGGAAGTGATGCTCTTTATGTAGCAAGCAGAGCGTGCTGCTGGTTCTGATTCAACTCTGTTCATCTACATATGGGATGGTCGACCCTGCCATCTAGATGTTGCCCCAAAATTAATGAACCATGGGTTACCACGCGATACTCCAGCTGTCGCAGTGGAGCCGAGGGAGGGACTACGCGCCAGCAGCTAGCGGACTAGATTCCAATGGCAGATCCATTGTTTTTCATTTGACACCAATTCTGTTTGTTTCCTAAAACTAAATGAGCAAGTCTTGTTTAATTTTTGTAAATTTTTGCAGGTATTTTCAGAAATAAAGGATATTGTGAAGGAGGTTAAATCAGCTGAATTGGTATTCTCCAATTTAATTTTGCAGACAGAAGCATTCAGCATGCAAGCAAGTAGATAATAGTACTTGTTCTGGTCTAGTGACTGTCCAGCTATGGAGGGAGGAGCTGCTGAACATCGATCTACATGGGTTTACGAGGTCCGTAAGTTATGTTACAAATTATTTTACTTGTGTAATTGACATTTTGGCGATGCCTCTTGCTCGCTCAGTAATCACATGTATGTACCTTAGTTGTTCAGAGTTCAAAACTGATGCTAAATTTCTACGAGTTGGTTTAATTTGGGCTACTAGATATCAAAAATCCATTTCTTCCTGGATTGCTGGCTAATGTTCATATTGCTTACTTCAACGTCAATCTAACATATTAATGAATGCTATGATATTCTTGAGACTGAAGTATGGTCCAACAGGCTGACTAAAACTACTCTCTCGCTTGACAGCAGTACTCTTTTCTTTTTCTGCTCGACTCGATTTCCTGTCAACGAGTACGTACTAAGAGCATCTCCAACCCTATTGTGAGTTTAGAAAAAATGGTTGCCACATAGGAATGACAAACTTTCATTCCAAAAATTCTTCTCCAATACAAATGTAGAATAAAACATGAAGTTGACATGGCAAGGACAATGTGAAGTTGGTTGTCTAGATATAGACAATGCACTTCACAATGACTTGGTCTCCACATCATCAATTATGAATAAAAATATTTATAAAAAAGTTGAAGTGGAGGAGTTGTCTTGGAAGTTGAAAAAAATACTTTTTATTGTCTCCTCAATACTTTTGCATTGTAAAGAGTTTTTCTATCTCATTGTCTTTTGAGATATAGTTTTGCCACATAAACAAGACATTGTCTTGTGGCTCATGCCACATAGGAGCCACCTAAGACTCACAACACTTAACAAGACAATAGGGTTGGAGATGCTCTAAGAAGGTTGTTTATATGGAATTCCTTACGAGATTGCATACCCCTAGGGGCCTAGCCTTGGTTTTTGGATACATGCATGGTTATTGATGCATTGGGGCGGGCACTTGGAAGCCATGTAAATAAAGGACTCCTAATTGATTGCAACATGCATACTTCACCTATTTAATTTCTTATTCTTGGCGATATCCTTGCACTCAAAAAAACAACAACTCTGAGTTCGTGTTCCTACTTTGAAAATTATGAAATTCAACCTCTACTATATATCCTGGCTGAATTGACTATCATTTCCGATCTTGTAACTTTTCTTCTTATTGGCTGCCTAGCTCTGTATATATATATATAGTATGACCATATTAATTATAAAGCAGGTTTTCGTCTAGATTGATGATCCACATCCTTCTTATTCCAAAAATTAAGTATATATACCAAGATCGATCGATCGATGTGCCCCTGATTCTTCGTCTAATTAAGTCCCTACATAACTCCTATATATGGTTGATTAATGCAACTGTCACGTGATACTCTTGCATGTTGGGTCTGTGTTCTCATGCATGATGCATCCAGTTCAGTTGAGATCCATGTTTATGAAATCTTGTGGCAGTGTATGTATGCATACAACTACAACAACAAAAAATTTATTCCAAATTTTTGGAAGGGGCTGTTTGAATCTGCTTCTTCCATTCGGTAATATTAAGGATCATGTCCGTAGTGCTAACAAAATTTATATTATTTTTTATCACTTGAAATCATATTCGTCTATGCTTATTTCTAGTTGTAACAATGCCATGCATTAAGTACGACTATATTTTTATCATGGGAAAATTTATGAAATGCCCAAAAATTTAAAAAGTTTTATGAAAAACCCACCCCAAAATAAACTTTCATCGCGTGCCCAGCATTAACTTAAAAATATATAAAAGGGCACGGCATGACCCTTTTGTCCTTCTAATTTATTAAGAATATCAACAAACCCAGCAACTCTTCAGAAAAACGGTTCGATTCCAGAAGATACAAAACCAAGAGACTCTTCAAAAAAGTGTTTCTATCGCTCCCTCCTCTTCCATACTCTGTTCGCTTGCGATTTTAGGTCATCTCCTCCAAAAATCTTAGAAATTTCTTACAAGAAATCGCCAGCGAATCTCCATCACAATGTCGCAATCATCAGCAATGGATGTAGACCAAGTTAGAGAAGAAGGAGAAGAAGTAGTTGTTGGAAAGCAAACGAAAGGAGGGATGAAAGTTAAGAAGGTTGCTCGTAGACGAAATGCTCCAAAAGAAAAAGAAGTGCAAGAAGCAGTAGAAGAACAAGAACAACAAGAACAAGAAGTAGCAGGGGAGGAAGAAGAAGATCAAGAAGAAGGGAAGAAAAAAGGTAAAACTTTGAGACCTGTTCATTCTCCGTTTATATTGACGCGGCAAATGAAAATGATCATTCTCCGTCTATAAAATACACGAAGGATGCCCTTTCTGTGTCATTTGAACTAGAAATGGCCATTCTCCGTCTATTTTGAGACGGTGAATGGCATTCTCCGTGTTTAAACACACGGAGAATGACATTTTTTGTGTTTTTGACCTAAAGAACGAGCATTCTCCGCCTAATATGAGACGGAGAATGTCATTCTCCGTTATAAAATAGACGGAGAATGACCTTTCTTCTTGCATTAACCTAGAGAAATGAACATTCTCCGTCTTACTGACATGGAGAATGCCATTCTCCGTTTATTTTATAACGGAGAATGGCATTCTCTGTCTATTTCGACACGGAGAATGGCATTCTCCTTGTATTTTGACCTAAAGAATGAGCATTCTCCGCCTTATTGAGACGGAGAATGTCATTCTCTGGGTCAAAATAAATAGAGAATGTCATTCTCCGTGTTAATACAAAACGGAGAATGCCATTCGCCGTCTATTTTAATACGGAGAATGTCATTCTCTGTTTTGTATTAACACGGAGAATGGCATTCTCCCTTTATTTTGATCTAAAGAACGAACATTCTCCGTCTAATATGAGACGGAGAATGGCATTCTCCGTATTAAAACACGCGGAGAATGGCATTCTCCTTGTATTTTGACCTAAAGAATGAGCATTCTCCGTCTTATTGAGACGGAGAATGTCATTCTCTGGGTCAAAATAAAGGGAGAATGCCATTCCCCGTGTTAATACAAAACGGAGAATGAGATTCTCCGTCTATTTTAAAACGGAGAATCACATTCTCCGTCTATTTTGACACGAAGAATGGCATTCTCCCTTTATTTTGATCTAAAGAACGAGCATTCTCCGTCTAATATGAGACGGAGAATGTCATTCTCCGCCTTACTGAGACGGAGAATGCTCATTCTCCGGGACAAAATAAAGGAAGAATGCCATTCTCCTTGTATTTTGACCTAGAGAATGAGCATTCTCCGTCTTTCTGAAGCGGAGAATGAGCATTCTCCGTCTTGCTAACGCGGAGAATGACATTCTCCGTTTTAAAACACGCGGAGAATGCCATTCCCCGTGTTAATACAAAACGGAGAATGCCATTCTCCGTGTCAAAATAGACGGAGAATGATATTCTCCGTCTATTTTGACACGGAGAATGGCATTCTCCGTGTGAATACAAAACGGAGAATGCTCATTCTCCGTCTATTTTGACACGGAGAATGACATTCTCCGTCTAATATTAGACGGAGAATGGCTTTCTCCTTATTATAATAAAGAAGAATGTTGACGTAAACCTAATTGTTGTTGTTTTTAGGAAAAAAAACTGTCAGGAACAAAGAAGAAAGACTTTTCCGTGCAACATTCACCCCAATACTCTCTCTCATGGATGAGGTAAAGGAAAAGTTTCGCCATTTGCCTGAAGCAGTTGTTGAAAGCTTGAAGAATGTAGGATTCTACAACTTCATAGATGTATTCTACAGAACTAAGGTGAAAAAATTAGAACTATCTAAAGTCACCCAAGGTCTGGAGAACTTGATGGGGACTTATTTGGAAGAAGATGGAATTGGATATTTCCAATTGAGCAGCAGTGTCAAGGTAGCACCAACTGCTGATGAGATGGCAAACCATTTTCGGTCTGCCAATGAATGATGACACTGAAGTTGATGAGAAGTATTTGAAGATCATCACTGAAAAGCAGAAGACCCCCCCACCAGCAGACTCATTCAGCATGTGTACAAAACACTTTACAAGATTGCTGAAAAATTTCAAGGGCAAAAATGCTGAAGTCTCAAACGCAGAAGTTAGGAAAAGGATTAGAGCTGCTGGGGGGCGAAAATGCAAGTCCTGATGAATTGGCCAAGTTAATAGTATTCAACTTGTGCCAAACAGCATTCTTCACCAGAATGGGGGGGTCGAACTTGCCATACAAGTTCTTCGCTCTGGTGGAGAGCACAGATGTTATAAAAAGTATCGGTTGGCCTCGAATTATACTGGGGTACGTCATGGACAGCATAAAGAGGGCTGTCACAAAATTTGAAGATGGTGATGTTGATATATCGTACAAGAAGATTGAAGGTTGTACGATATACTTCTTGTATTGGTTTGCAGAGCACAGTCGACTGATAGAGAGGAAGTGCAAACCAACAGTCGCATCTCCGAGATTCGATACATGGGATGGGAATAGAATCTCGATATTCCTAAAAAATGAATATCAAGGTGCTCAAATGGATTCGGATTTGATATTCAAGGATCTTGTTGCATTGAATGTTGATGAACTTGAAGAAGTCCCAGCAGAGCAGCAATGTATAGAAGGTGGAGATAATTTTGTTGATGAAGAAGAACCACAAACTGAAGCTCAAGCACCAGCACCCTCTACAGCTGACAATGTAGATATGTTGCGTGTCTTGCAGGAGAAATCTCAGCTTATCGCTGAGAATGAGCAACTCCAGGAAAGAGCCCAGCAACTAGCGGCAGATGTAGCCCAACAACGTGCTGTGGGGCTCGTTGCTGATGGCTTGGAGAAGGAGTTAGACTCTTTAAGGAACGAGAAATCGCTCCTTATTGATGATAATAAGAAACTCCGTAAGCGAGTTGAAGAACTGGAGGCACAGGGGTCGGAACTAGACTCCCTGAGAAAGCAGAAGTCTGAGCTTACTGCTGATAATGAGAAGCTTCGTCAACGTGTTGAGGAGCTACTTCTAAAAGGTAAAATTTTATATTTTTTGTCTATTTTAATCTGTAATTACCTGTATCTAACAAGGAGAATGACCATTCTCCGTGTCAAAGTACACGGAGAATGAAGTTTTCTGTGTGTTTTGACCTATAAAATGTCATTCTCCGTGTCAAAATAGACGGAGAATGTCATTCTCCGTATTAAAACACACTTAGAATGACATTCTCCGTCTATTTTGACACGGAGAATGACATTCTCCGCTAGTATTTTAACACGAAGAATGACATTTTCTGTATTTTGACATAGAAATGACATTCTCCGTCTGTTTTGACACGTAGAATGCCATTCTCCGTGTCAATTTAGACGAAGAATGTCATTCTCCGTCTAAATTGACACGGAGAATGACATTCTCCGTCTATTTGGAAACGGAGAATAGCATTCTCCGTCTCTTTTGACACGGAGAATGACATTCTCCGTCTAAATTGACACGGAGAATGACATTCTCCGTCTATTTTTTATGCGGAGATTGCCATTCTCCGTCTATTTTGACACGGAGAATGACATTCTCCAGATTAAAGTAAACGGATAATAATATTTTTCATTGTTTTTAAAAAGAAGATTATATAATATTGACATCATACCTCTTGTTGTTGTTTGTTTTTATATCAGTGAAAATGACAGAGGATCTCAAAAAGAGAATGAAAAGCTCAATGATGATAACAACAAACTTCTAGAGAAAGTTGCATCCTTGAATGACGAAATCACACAGAAGAATGATACAATTGTTAACCTTGAAGCAATGGCTAAAGCATTGCAAAGTGGGGAGACTCAAGAGTTCCCCAAAAGCATTACACAAGAGCAAATGAACCTGCTGGAACTAAAAAACAATCAAATGCTGCAGATGAGGATGATTTTACTACATTGCAAAAGAAGAAAACATCCGATGCTACAACAAGTAAGAAGGCAGGTCCTGGTCGAAAAAGAAAAGATTCTTCCAGTCCCAGAAAGAAAGTAGCTCATGCTGGAAAAAAAAAGCTCCTTCCAGCCCCGAGAAGGTGGACAATAAAAAGGAGATGTCAGCTCCTGAAGAACTTGAGGAAGAATCTCCTCAAACAGCAAAGCTTGTTAAAGAGGGGAAAATGCTGATGCAATGTCCGAAGCTCAGACTTTGGAACCTTGCAGACGATGAGCTGAAGCAACTATACAGGAGCATCGTATACCAAAGAATGATGTCTCCAACGTAAGTATTCTAAACTTGAACCAATTTCTGTACAATTCACAAGGGAGAATGACCATTCTCCGTCTCATTTAAAACGAAGAATGACATTCTCCGTTTATATTGACGCGGCAAATGAAAATGATCATTCTCCGTCTATAAAATACACGGAGGATGCCCTTTCTGTGTCATTTGAACTAGAAATGGCCATTCTCCGTCTATTTTGAGACGGAGAATGGCATTCTCCGTGTTTAAACACACGGAGAATGACATTTTCTGTGTTTTTGACCTAAAGAACGAGCATTCTTCGCCTAATATGAGACGGAGAATGTCATTCTCCGTTATAAAATAGACGGAGAATGACCTTTCTTCTTGCATTAACCTAGAGAAATGAACATTCTCCGTCTCACTGACACGGAGAATGCCATTCTCCGTCTATTTTATAACGGAGAATGACATTCTCCTTGTATTTTGACCTAGAGAATGAGCATTCTCCGTCTTATTGAGACGGAGAATGTCATTCTCTGGGTCAAAATAAAGGGAGAATGCCATTCCCCGTGTTAATACAAAACGGAGAATACCATTCGTCGTCTATTTTAATACGGAGAATGACATTCTCCGTCTATTTTAACACGGAGAATGACGGAGAATGACATTCTCCGTCTATTTTAAAACGGAGAATGATCATTCTCCGTCCCATTTAAAACGGAGAATGACATTCTCCGTCCAATTCATAACGGAGAATGACATTTTCCGTCCATTTCATAACGGAGAATGATCATTCTCTATTGGAGTTATTTTTTATGCAATTTTATCATTAGCCTATATTATTATCATAATCGAAACTAAATTTATGTGCAGTGATTATGTATACATGTACATTCCAAATGCTCCAGAAGAATGTAAAATAAGAAGAAGAAACAATGATGTCAGCATGTTGTTAAATGCTAAAGATTTTCAAGACATACTAAATGAGGCGGATATAGAAGCCGGTGTTATGAACTACTTAATAAAGCTTATGAACGAAGTTCAAGCCGAATTAAGGCAGAACATTCAGTCAAGCTCGCAGGGTGCACAATGTAAATGGTTTGCAATCATGATGCCCCATTCATTGGTAAGAATCGAAACTGAAAAATAAATATTAATGTGTACAGCTACTAATAGTGTTGTAAAAAACTAACTCATGATATTATTTTTTATTTTTTTTCTTCTGGAAAACAGAGTACTGCCCAGTATGTCGATGAAAAAAAATCCAATACCTGGAGCAGTGTACAATTTCAAAGTTGATATAGAAGATTTTATCATGGAGCTGGAAGATGACATTGAATGGCTATTCGTGCCACTCTTCCGCGAGGAGAATAAATACTATACGCTGCTGGCATTCAACTTCAGCTCCTATGTTTGGACGCACTACAACTCATTGCGAAAAAACACGGACGCTAAGGGAATCCAGGATGCAAAATACATGAAGAATAAAATCGAGCCAATTATAATAAATAAGATTGCATTGATGAGGAATAAAAGCCCAGCAATCCAGGAATACGAAATAACAGAGCTCAAGGTTTGCAAAGAATGCCCACAGCAACTATCACCCAGCTGCCTGCTGTATGTTTCATATTATATTGAAAAGTTGTCGAGAGCTCCATTTGATTTACAGAAGAAAACAAACAAAGAAGTTCACAATACTATTGTAAAGAGAAGGCTAAATTTGGCTAAGGCTTTGCTTATGAGTGAATGTGCAGTTCCTTTTGTACAATAAAAGAAAATGACAATGTAAATTGGCTAACAAATTCCTTGTATATATTCTGTTTGTCAGGTTTCTTTTGTAATGTATTTGTTTTCCTTTGTAATGAAATTCAATTTTTCGACTAATTTATATTGTTCTATATATGTAAATCGGTTTTGTTAAAGTTCTGTTGTTTGATTCAAACCTATAATGTCATTATCTGTGTTAATACAAACCTATAATGTGTGCATTTGGAACTTAGAAATGGCCATTCTCCGTTTCGTATGAGACGGAGAATGTCATTCTCCGGGTCAAAAGAGACGGAGAATGCCATTCTCCTTGTATTTTGACCTAGAGAATGAGCATTCTCCGTCTTACTGATGCGGAGAATGGCATTCTCTGTTTTAAAACACGCGGAAAATGATTATTCTTTGTATTTTTGACTTAGAAAGGAACATTATCCGTCTTAGTGACGCGGAGAATGGCCATTCTCCGTGTCAAAATAGACGGAGAATGTCATTCTCCGGGTCAAAAGAGACGGAGAATGCCATTCTCCTTGTATTTTGACCTAGAGAATGAGCATTCTCCGTCTTACTGATGCGGAGAATGGCATTCTCCGTTTTAAAACACGCGAAGAATGATTATTCTTTGTATTTTTGACTTAAAAAGGAACATTATCCGCCTTAGTGACGCGGAGAATGGCCATTCTCCGTGTCAAAATAGACGGAGAATGTCATTCTCCGGGTCAAAAGAGACGGAGAATGCCATTCTCCTTGTATTTTGACCTAGAGAATGAGCATTCTCCGTCTTACTGACGCGGAGAATGGCATTCTCCGTTTTAAAACACGCGGAGAATGATTATTCTTTGTATTTTTGACCTAGAAAGGAACATTATCCGTCTTAGGGACACGGAGAATGCCATTCTCCGTGTCAAAATAGACGGAGAATGTCATTCTCCGGGTCAAAAGAGACGGAGAATGACATTCTCCTTGTATTTTGACCTAGGGAATGAGCATTCTCCGTCTTACTGATGCGGAGAATGGCATTCTCCGTTTTAAAACACGCGGAGAATGATTATTCTTTGTATTTTTGACTTAGAAAGGAACATTGTCCGTCTTAGTGACGCGGAGAATGGCCATTCTCCGTTTCGTATGAGACGGAGAAGTCATTCTCCGGGTCAAAAGAGACGGAGAATGCCATTCTCCTTGTATTTTGACCTAGAGAATGAGCATTCTCCGTCTTACTGACGCGGAGAATGGCATTCTCCGTTTTAAAACACGCGGAGAATGATTATTCTTTGTATTTTTGACCTAGAAAGGAACATTATCCGTCTTAGGGACACGGAAAATGCCATTCTCCGTGTCAAAATAGACGGAGAATGTCATTCTCCGGGTCAAAAGAGACGGAGAATGCCATTCTCCTTGTATTTTGACCTAGAGAATGAGAATTCTCCGTCTTACTGACGCGGAGAATGGCATTCTCCGTTTTAAAACACACGGAGAATGATTATTCTCCTTGTATTTTTGACTTATAAATGGCCATTCTCCGTGTATCTAAAATGGAGAATGATTATTCTCCGTGTTAAAACACACGGAGAATGGTCATTCAATACATTATAAAGTCAGAGAGTATAAAGGAGAATAAGTTCTTATGCTGTTAATATATATGTGAAACATCAAATATGCAGAATTCAAACTATTACCATTGATATCAAAAAATGTAAGATATGTATTCAAAAAATAATTTCCAGTTATATAAAAGAAGGAATATATGTGTATGTATTAACGAGGGGGCGCTGCCCCCTTGACCACCGTAGCAGCATGTGGAGGCAGAGGACAAGTGCTGCGATTGTGATTGCATAATTCAAAACAATTCTGGCACCTTATCTTTCTCTTCTCTTTTCCCTTGTTCTCATATTTGCTCTTGTAACGGTCCGTTTTTGGTCGTCCAGGACCCCGTTTCGGAACAGGGGGTAGAACAACATCAGTGGAATTATTTTTAAACTGTTTTTCGTAATCTGGAACTGGACGAATGGTACATGAATATAACTTCTGGTAATAATCTGATGTCCAATACTGCTCCACAAAGTCGTAAACAGATTTATCTGAACCAACTCTGATGCATTGTATTGCATGGCTGCATGGGAATCCATATACCTTCCATCTACGACAACTACAATGACAATCAAGAAGATTCACCATATGGGAGGAAGTATCTGCGATCACCTCAAATTCGAAATCACCGGACCGATATACCCTATAACACATGCCATCATCTGTAAGCTGCTTCAGCATATCCTCAGCGTATGGAGTCAATTTGCTATTCAAACCAATTGCATCCTTGTGGCGATCCGAAATCATCTTCATCATCTTCACACGGATGACATTTACAATTGCTGATATAGGCAATTTCTTCTCAGCCTTTATCCATGCATTGAATGACTCTGCACAACTAGAAGCAACCTCACCGTATCTACATCCCGGGAAGAATGCGTTTGACCAGTGTTCAGGTTTTTGTTTATTCATCCAATTCACAACATGACCACAATTCAGATCATAAATCTTCTTGATTGCTTGTCTATACCCACCTTTATACAGAAAAACAAATAAGTAATAAAGAATTAGATCAATTCACAAAATTATGAAAAAATAAGTGCATTCTCATAAGGATAATAGTCATTTTCCGTTCAAAAGCTAACGGAGAATGATATTCTCCGTTCTATGCAAGACGGAGAATAGTCATTCTCCGTTCAAAAGCTAACAGAGAATGACATTCTCCGTTCTATGCAAGACGGAGAATAGTCATTCTCCGTTCAAAAGCTAACAGAGAATGACATTCTCCGTTCTATGCAGGACGGAGAATGGCCATTCTCCGTTTTAAAACACACGGAGAATGACTATTCTCCGTCTTACTGACGCGGAGAATGGTCATTTTCCTTGTTAAATTAATGGTAAATGCATAGAAAATGTGCATATATCTGTCTCATTAACACACCTGAAGTTAGAGCATATACTGCTTGCCTCCAAGCTTCAAGTACATGCGGATACACTCTTTCATTTCCTTTCTCTTTCAGCGGTATGTTATTCTTCATGTGATAATAGCAATAGCTATGATAATCATTAGGAAACACTTTAGGGACTTCAGAAACTAGACCGGTGCCTTGATCCGAAAGAAAAATAATACGCCTACTACATCCAACAACATTCTTTAGATTTCTAAGGAACCATTCCCAATTATCGCCATCTTCGCCTGAGACTATACCGTATGCAATAGGGTAGAACTGTTGGTTACCATTCTTCGCTGTAGCAGACATCAAACATCCTCTAAACCTTCCTGTAAGGAAAGTGGCATCCAAATATAGCATCGGACGACAATATTGAAAGCCTTCTACGCAAGTCCCATATGAAAGAAAAAGCCGCTCAAACCTCATTGATGAATCATCTTTCTGGAAGTCGATAACGGAACCATTATTGGTTTCCTTTACCTTGTTCACATACCAACACAAGTCACTGTAAGATCTAACATCATCTCCGTACATTTCCTGGTGCACCAGCCTAATTCCGTGGTATGCCTGTCCATATGTAACAGATAAGCCGTAGTCGACCTTGAAATCATCGACAACAGATTTTGCGAACTTTTTAGGATGCATCCGAACAATGTCACTAACCAAACTTTTCACAAACTTTACTGGAACAACCAGATTACCTTTATCCATATAGCCAGCTCCACAATTATGTTCTCCCACATACCTCCTCACCTCAAAAATTTGATTATCTTTCGAAATAGATATAGCATGGAAGCTCCACAAACAAGCATGTGTCTTGTAATTCTTGCAACAAACAGTATACCTCCCCGGCTCAGATTTCAAAATGTGGAATGGATGACGAGATTCAAAACATACCTTTCTAACAGCATTCCTAACTTATTCAACACCATTTAGAAAAATCTGACCAACACCAGTAATTGATCCAGGCCACATATCCGATTTCCTCTTCTTCACTGTCTCAGTTGAGCCCTCATAAAATTGTACTACTCGTTTGTCCTTTACAGTAGGAGAACATCTACTCAAAGAACTAGAAGAGGAAGACGAAGGTCTCATGTGAAAGCTTTGACAAGGAAAAGATGTTGATGAAGAACATGGAGAGTGTATTTGCTCCACATATAGATCAAAACTCACATCATGAGTACCGTTAAAACCACCAACCAATGAGCGAAGCCAAAAATCACTTTCAACATACAGTTCAGTCCCATCAGAGTGCAAAAACCTGAAACGGAAGGAAAGTGGATCCAAAGAAGTCCATCGATCGCACACTTTATTCTTTAAAAAATCCACGGTACTTTCATGTGTGACACGGCAGAAAACTATGTCTCCCTTGAAACAAATGTTAACTAAACAACTTGATTTCATATCTTCCCCCCCTGATAACATAAAAACATAAGAGGCCACAAATAGAACAATAAAATTCTCATCTAATAATGATTATTCTCCGTCTAAAAATAACGGAGAATAAATATCCTCAGTTGGAACTAACTTATAATGATCATTCTCCGTCTAAAGTAAAACGGAGAATGTCATTCTCCGTCCTAATTAAGACGGAGAATGTCATTCTCCGTCCTAACTAAGACGGATAATGTCATTCTCCGTTCAAATTAAGACGGAGAATGGCATTCTCCGTCCTAATTAAGACGGAGAATGGCATTCTCCGTCCTAAAAATATACGGATAATGATCTTTATAAGAAGTAATTGTCATTCTCCTTTAAAATATAACGGAGAATGCTATTCGCATAAAATAACAAGATTAAATATCTCACTAACATTTTCTAAGTTAATAATCTTCATAACAAAATCAAATTCAGCATAAATTTCGAGATATACGAAGCTGATGGATGAATTTCTACAGATCTGAACTCTCACCTTGTTTTAAGATCTATAAAAAGAAAAGAAGAAGATCTTCTATCCACAATTGACCTAATCGTCGAAAACCACGAAGATGATGTTGATGATGATGATGATCGATGATGATGAAGGATGATCGACGTTCGACTGACGAAAACCACAGTGAACTACGAACGATTCTGCGATCTCTAATAAAGATTATATCAATGGATTTCAAATTTCTCGTGAAGAAGAAGAAGAATACGAATTTCTCAATCCAAATCTGAGTTTGCGAATTCATAATTATATATAGATGTCCAAATTTACGCGAAGGGGTATTTTTGGAATTATGATAATGGCAAATTTTGTAAATACATAGCAACTAGAGAGAATCTTGAAATATTTAACGTGTAAAAATTTAATTCTGGACATTTCATAAAAATAATCCAGCGGGTGGGCATTTCATAAAAGCCCACCCCGAAATTGGGCTTCTCAGCAATTTCCAGTTTTTATCATCTATTGCCTTGCTTTCGCATATGTTTATACAGATATTTCTTATTTTATTTTTTAATGTAATCGTCATACATTCATCGTGCATTGATTAGATATCCTTTAGTTATTTTCCAATACTGATCAATTCATCCATCATCTTGGAATAATATACTCATTTTTATAGCTATGAAATAAAAATCATAATTAATCCATGGAAGTTGGAACTGAGGTGGTGTTCAAATTAAGCTCTATGCAAACCATAAAATTGGAAATACAGATATATATAGAGAGCTTCTCTAGCCACAGTTTCCAATACAGATATAGCTGAGTGACCTACAAAAGTCAAAAGGAGTCGATTTCCAAGGGATGTATATATATGTACCATGGTAACCCTCTACATTGACTTGTGCGATCTCACCATTTATTAATTTTGTTTGCATGGCACAACTCATGATAGATATATACATGCTTCTCTGTATCTGTGATCTCTTTGCTCAAGAATCAATCACACATCATCATTATACAACGTTGACCATGGATGCATATGCGCGCATGGCGGCTTCTCTATGCATGCAGAGACCACTATATAGGGCCTGTTTGGTTGGCTCCAACTGAGCTGAAAGTGGAGACTTTTGTGGGATTTCACCGGATCTGAAGGGAGTTTCATTGTTTGGTTCGGTCGAGTAAATGGACTTGAAGTCCATTGATTGGACTGTGGAGCAGTCCTTGTCTCCTCCGAAAACTCTCATTTGAGTTCCGTCCCATTTTTGCTTGAAGTCCATGAAAGTGGAGGAGAGAGAAAAATTTTTTTGTTTATTTATGAGAAAAAAAAATAAATTAATTTAATTTGTCTATCATAATTAATTTAATTCGTTTTACATTACTAATTATATGTTAACTAAATAAAAAAATTAATTACAGTTTAATCTATTCAATCATAATATTTAACTTAATTATTATAAATAATTTAATTTGTCTTTAATATATGTTTTGTTTATTTATGAGATTTATCATAATTAATTTAATTCGTTTTATCGTAATTAACTTAGTTATCATAATTAATTTAATTTGTCTATCAGATTTTTTTCGTATGAGAAAAAAACGAATTAATTTAATTTGTCTATCATAATTAATTTAATTCGTTTTACATTACTAATTATATGTTAACTAAATAAAAAAATTAATTATAGTTTAATCTGTTTAATCATAATAATTAACTTAATTATCATAAATAATTTAATTTGTCTTTAATATATGTTTTGTTTATTTATGAGATTTTTATTTATTTTAGAAAATTTATATTCATTAATTATTTTACCATATCTCCAATCAACCTCCACTTTCAACAACCATCCAAACAACCAAACTCATTTTTTTTCCACTTTCAAAACCATCCAAACAAACTACATTGTAAGTGTCCACTTGCGGGGGGACAAAAACTTTGCCAACCAAACACTTTTTGGAAGGTGGAGTGTATTGTAACTCAAATGAGTTACATGCACATGAAACTCCCACTTTCACACTTTCATGCACCTACATCCAACCAAACAGGCCCATAGAGCATTAACTTAGAGCATCTCCAACCCTATTGTCTTGTTAAGTGTTGTGAGTCTTATGTGGCTCCTATGTGGCATGAGCCACAAGACAATGTCTTGTTTATGTGACAAAATTATATCTCAAAAGACAATGAGATAGAAAAATTCTCTCCAATACAAAAGTATTGAGAAGACAATAAAAAGTATTTTTTCCAACTTCCAAGGCAACTTTTAAGACAACTACTCATCTTCTTTCTTTTTTCTAATATTTTTTATTCATAATTGATGACATGGAAGAGAAGACATTGTCAAGTGCATTGTCTAGAACAAGACAATCAACTTCACAATGTCTTCTTTAATTTTTGCCACATATGCTTCACAATTGCATTGGAGAAGAACTTTTGAATAAAATTATGTCATTCCTATGTGGCATTAACTTTTTTTCCAAAGTCACAGTAGGATTGGAGATGCTCTTACAATGTTGTAACTTCCATATATATATATATATATATATAACTTCTCTAGGGACCAGGTCAAATTTTAGACGTGCATGCATTTAAACTTTTGTTTATGTATTTTCCGATCAAAATTTGTCATCGATTAATATAACGGATTTTGTTAATACATCGATAAATGCTCATATCTATGAATACATCTATCATATAAATATAAAAATGTGTATTAATAAATGTGATCGTGGAAGTATCCATATAAAATAATTATATATTTATG